>JXWZ01004385.1:0-16208 GCA_000956215.1 Anopheles farauti No. 4
ACAAACAGAAGATAATAGATATAATGTCTTTATAATAGTGAATTTTGAATTACATTAAATGTCAATGGAACGACAGGAACTCCAATTATACTGACCCATTGGAACTGATTTCAATTGTTTAATCTATTCGAAACACATTTTCAGTTAAACGGGTAATCAGTGGGTCGAGTACCTCCGCTCGAAGAGAGTCTTTCCATATTTCGCGCAGAAAGTATTCCGCTTCAGTCGTGGCACTTCGGTAGACACCAGGCCTAAGTATACGACTAGCCTTCGACATGTCCATCATGAGGTATATCACTGCTCTGTCAACAAGTGGCTCCTGGGTATCGCAAATCGTGTGAAATGCTTGAGCCAAATGTGCTGGTATGTGCTCCAAATTCCGTATCAACAGCACGCCTTTTTGTCGCAAAGCCGCAGACTGCTGCGCCACAAACACACCGTAATCATCTTGGTAATCGCTTTCTTTGATGTGTTTTCCGTTCAGCACAATCGGCTCCGTTCCACCGAAGTAACAAACCGTTGTATTGACTACACTGTCGATGAATTTGTTTACCGTGATTGGAGATCCGTTGTGCAGGAAAAGAATTGTTCCTGGTTCACGTTTTTCATTTGCAATAGCACGTCGTACATTTACGTTCAACAGAGACCATATTTTTTCATCTACATCTTTATAGCTTGTCTCGAGCTCATAGAAGTCGGCACATTTCCCTGGACTGACTTTGCCTTGCCTTGAATACACGTTCACGATACTGTCTTTGATTAGGCTTGAATACACTGCACAAAAACATAAAATGGCAATTGCGGTCAGAATAATCATATTTATGAAGGAGTTTCCGTTATCAGGTTCTTTGGATGTGCTATACTCAGATTTCGAAGGCTCGTAACGGAAATTTTTCTTAGAGAAACTATCCGTAACCGGTTTGTCAAATCGTGTCTCATTACTGGGAGTTCTACTCGGACTGTTCTTCGACCTGTAGGTTTCTCCGTCGTATGGATTGTGCCTTGTCTTTTTTTCCATAACTGGTTCCTCGTCGTCAGTGTAAACATCGGAACACGAATCATCCGTTTCCACTGAAAGTTCATGACGATTTACGCTCACACCACGCACGAATGTAGAATCGGCTTCTTGTACGACGTCCGAACTGCAAAAAAAACGAAATTTGTAAACAGGAACATGTGTTTTGTGTATCTATGCAAATTTGCTTACTTTGTTATGATCTCATTCTCTTCACACGATGTGCGTCGCGTTCTTGAGTCTAGTAGAGATTTACGTCTCATTGGACCTGAAACTACCATCTGTGGTACCGGTGGTTAGATGATTTATCGCTAGCGTTCACTGAAGCCTTATTTTACCTTTTTCTTCGCGTACACACTTCACGTATTTCAGAGCGCTCGATGCACGACTCCGTTTAACCGCAATCAAAACAAATCACGAATAATCCGCTGACATTTGACAGTTCGCAAAAATTGCTCTCCGTTTTGGATACAGCTGATTTTGATTACCACTAAAATTGACCCATTTTAGAATGGAAATTTGTTGAAAATGTATTAATGTGTTTTTAATCAACAAATATTTACTATAAAATAATATATCTTTTATTTATATTTATCTCGAATAACAACAAAACCGGTGGTAAGACAGCAATGCTTAGCTCTAATTTATGGTCTACTTTAACAGCTAAATATGGTTGGAATTATCCAATATTCTGTAGGAAAAATTGCAATGTTTTTTTCGGGGTTTGATAAAGCGCTATATAAGTTTTAAGTGGAGTCTAGGTCTAAGGAGCGGAACTAATTATCAGTTAACTTTGTTTTTACCATAAATAGACTAGATAAATAGCGCGGATCGCGCCAAAACGCAATGGCAGTGTTGCCATCGCCTTTTACCAATATCCTTCCGTACGGGGAGCTAATGCGCAAGAACAGCAATGCACATCTTCGGGTGATTGTTTTTACCGCACAGATGATTGTCGCTTCCGGGATCGGTACGAGTTCGGCATTCCGTCGGTGTCCTTTTTTCTGGTTGCGGTAGGTTGCCCGACCATTGGCGTACGAGCCAGTCTGCTGGTGAAACTCGTCGTGTTTGGGTTACGATACACGCGCGTGTTGCCACGTTTTCTAGTACACGCGATTAATATATAGCAAACCGGACGCGTTACGTATTCGAGGTGCTACTTGCTCCACGTGCGCATTGGAAAAAGGGTGGGCCTTACGGGCAACCGTGTGTGCGTGTACGAAAAGTGTCAACGAAAGGAAAATTCCGTAATCCGCTGAACCGTCTGTGATCCAATCCCCATAATCCTATCTTTAGTGGTACCTACAGTGGGCAGAATGAGTGTGCTCGTACGGATTCGTAAATAGCACCGTGACTCCTTCAGGTGCTGACAGCAACACACGTGTTTCTCGGTGCACTTTGTCTATCAGACGGAGGATTGCTTAGTAAAAGAAGAGTTTGACGGGTAGGGCGCATAGTCGAAATTCTGTGTGTGGTAGTAGCGTTTGGAACGAATGCGGAAGGCAAAATCATCGCTCCTCTTGGTTTTGTGGTGAGTAACCGCCATTTACCCGGTTGTGGTCGAAGTGTGAGTTGCAATCGGGAGGAAAGTGTTTTTTTTGCACTTCCGGGACTCATACATTCCGGGTTGGTCCCTTATGTGAGTAAAGGGGGTGAGTGTAAAAAGGGATTGATTAATGTGCACAACGTGTGGTTCCGACGGTTGGCGGTCGTTTCCGGAGAAAACGTTACATTACGAGCCCTCGTTGGGCTTTGAGGGTAAGCACCTATTCGGTGCTACTAAAGGAAGTGCTTATTGCCTCATTCGGTCCATTTTCGGTCGTAATTCGTGTTTGTCCTGCTGCTTGTCTCTGCTGCAAACGAGGTTAACTGTTCAACAGGAAAGCGTAGCCTTTACCCGTGGTGGTTTTCTAGTGTGATTTATTCTCGACGGCGCGAGGTAGTTGGAGCTTATTGGGAGTGATATCTTAATGTGATTAAAATAGTGACATCTTTTTTTTTAATAAAAACACCAGTTAGTGGTTAAGATGAGAGAACAAGTAACTAACTAAGAATAATTGGAGTACGATTTAAAATAGCTGCGATATACGAATTTGAATACAAACGCAAAGATTGGAAGTAACTAGCCTACAAAAAATTCCCACCCGGTGCTATATAAAATGGTTCAAATACAACCTAGGCCGATGGAACCGGGTAAAAGGTGTGAAAGTTGAATTTTGATTTATGAGCCTGTTTATGGTGGCATCTTCCCATTTCATACGTACCATCGCGAGCCTCATAGAACAGTTTTCCCGCCTCCCACGGGGCTGCTGTAGTAGTTATTGTGCGACCGGAGGCGACCAGACGACTATATTTCAACACAACCGACAGTTAGTGTAAAATTAGCCGGCCTAGCGGAGAATCGGAGCCTGTACCAGTTCGATTCTCTTCGAGCCTTTCCAACATTGGCACAACCAGCTGGTTCACCGTGCCAGCCAACCGTAATGGAATTTTTAATCAGAAATTAACTGCTTTTTGGCTGACAAAACCAGCAGAAGTAGTCTACTCCGGTACGTGGGGTGGAGATGGGATAAAGATGTACAAGAGGTGGTAGCTGGAAAAACGAACACCCTTCTAAATCAATAAAACATCTTTAGCCGGGGCTTAAAACAATACCAAAGGATACCGTTAATTGAATTAGCAGCGTTTCGGTTAAGAAGGCCGTTCTCTCGTCTGGGAATTGATTTTGGGCCTTTGCAACAGTTCAAGACTCATATTTATGACCGGGTTGGGTGTTTAAAGACATAAGGGCTCGATGAGTTCCTAGCAAAGAAATGCGTAAATTTTATTGAAAATTCCATTTCATTTATCAATATGCTATTCTTCAAGATTTATACGTGCATTAAGATGTTGTTCAGATTTATTTGCCAAAATGAAGAGGTTTAAGTCGTGAGTGCTGCGTCTGCGACTGCAGTGGTGAATGTATTAAGTCGTAGTGATTTATTATTATTTATTATTGCAAAATTGTGAGTAAGTATTTAAGATAGTGCAAAGAATGGTTTATGCGTTTATGTTGAGATCTGTTCACATACGTTTTTACTACCAAGGCCTATATTTGACTAAACCATTTAATGCGTTTTATGCCTATCTTGGCAACAATTATAACCTCGTCATTTGACTTATTTAACTTTCAAACTATCATATGCTAAGTTTATTTGTTAGCTTAAAAATGACAAGCAAAATAAATAATTTAAAAGGAGCTCGATTTATGGAAATAGAATACATGGAATGGAATGTAGCTGTGAAAAATAAAATAAAAAAATATTATACAAACCAGTACAAGAAAACGATTGGAATAGTCAAAATGATAAGAAGATGCTGTTTGGAAATCATTTGACCGATTGGTCAGATCATATCCTCATGGTAAATTCGTGGTAACTATCAAACGCACTGGCATGTGGTGAAATGGCAAACAAATTCGAGCAATTTGAGCAAATCGCATTGATATAACAAATAGTTTTGCAAAGAGGGGCAAAATATATATATACATTTTTTTTTTTATTCAACCTTGATTATACGAAACAAAGAACGAAAAATCACTCTGGGTACACAGTTTGGTTGTTTGTAGTTGTAACTGGTAAAGAAATTTCCTATCCTAACTCTAATATTTATTCTCCAAATGCTTACGACCATGTTGAAAGTTTTCCAATTTTAATCATTTCATCGGACCACATTATAAGGATCACTAGGATCACATTATAAATTTTTAAATCACACAAAATAAAATCTTTAACTCAGAGACAAACGGTGTAAACGGTTCGGTTTTGATTCTATTCCGTGTTTGGTACGCCATACAGAACATTACGATAATGCACACATATACATGCGCGCTGTACACAAGTGTTGGTGCTAGATTATAATTCCATTTACGTTCTCTATGACACTTTGGTATCGTTAGTGTCGTGCTAACTTTTATCAATTAGTTCCCTCCGGGAAACCGTCTGACGGACGCACGTGAACAGGCGGCCAGACCGAGACGGTGGTTTATGATACGCCTCTAGAGTGACTTGATGCTGTGGCGCTTGCGAACCATGCATGTGTAATGGGCACCCGGTTCATGGGAACGGGAGACCGAGAGACGCGACATTATCTTGCGCAGTCATCTATGCAAATTGAGTCATCTGCACCATGCCAGACCATGGCTGCTGGAGCTTCTGCACGGAAAGGCTTGTGTTGCACACGTCGCACCAGCAGCGGTACCGAACCGGTTCCGAAAAGATTCTATTTCACTTTTGGACGTTAGACGGCGCGCGTGCCAAAGTACGCAGCCACTTGCGACGAGTGAGTGACAAGGCGCCTCCATTAAGGAGATTCCAGCGCTGAGGGAGAAGGAGCATGCTAAAAAGTGACACGTTTTGCTTGCCTAAGTAGTAGTGGTGGATCTAGCTGGATGGAGCGCCATAGGGTGTGTGTAGAGTGGAGTGGTGGACGAGGGGGAAGCATAGAAGGAGAAGTGGTGTAAGGACCGGATAAGGGTGACGATGTCAGCCGCAGGGCATGAAGACGTTCGACCATTCCGGCGTCGTATGGTAATGGGTGCCGTGTCGTTTTTCCTCGACCAAAACCCATCCTAGCAAGGCTCGCTCGGGACCCGGTAGAAGGGGCATGAATTCATCTTCAAAATTTGTCCCAGTGACATTAATAACAACAAAAAAACCCCAACGAGAAGCGCATGTGAGCACGAAGGCCGTACCATTTTGTTCATCTCGTTGCTTTTGTGCTACATTGGCCGTTTTCATCTTCAGCTGTGCGCTGTGTTCTCTTTGCTTCTGTAATGCTCGAGCACTGACTTTCATCACGTCACCACAGCTCGTCGCCATGCAAACGCAACCGGTGCTTTGTGTTGTCTTTTCAAAACGGGCTCCCTTCAAAACGGCTCCCGAGGGAAAGATTCGCTCTGCCAACGGCCTATTCATAGTAGCGGTTCCGTAGGCAACAGGGAACCCACGGCTCAATCTCGCCCAGAATGCTACAAAAAGACGAACTGAAAGAGATCTCTATCAGGATTGTTGGGTGTACCGATGATGGTAAGCGATGTCTTAATCATGGCACACTCATCACCTCATCGCGATACGACCGCACCATATTGTATCTTTGGATATATGTGTGTGTGTGTGTGCGCAAAAGATTGCTCAACATTACCATTCCTGGCACACATGGTTTTCTATTTTTTGCTTTCGTGTTGACCTTTTTGCTACTGGAGGGTCCCATTACTTCCGGGTGGTATCGTTAGCATCTCCACTCCTGCTACGAATCCCTTTCCAACTCAGCGCCTTTAACTCAATTTCCGCTGCCGAGCTTAGCCATTACAAGAATGGACGTGATTTCGCGGAGTTTACTTATTTCTTTTTCTGCTTTCTGGAGGACAGGTTTTGCCGTTTTTTACCAGCACATGACCCCATGACGATAATGCGCTGTTGGAGAACATAATGATGGACTTGTGTGCGTTTGACCTTCGCAATAATTTTCCCAAGCGAAAAAAGAGCTCCCAGTTCGAATGAATGAGTGCAAGGATCTAGAAGCAGGCTAGAGCGCTTACCGCTTGCAACAGTTTTAATCGGATTAATATTATCATTTTTGCCGTTTTTACGTCGAGACGGTACGCATACGATGAACGACTTACCGTCCATCGTGGCTATGGATACCTTTTACTACCACACTAAAGGTAAGATAAAAAAGAAAAAGTAGGTAAAAAACAGACAATGACGTACCACTTACACCCACATACTGCTTATCGAGTGATTAAAACATATAAAGAAAGGTACCGATCTTCAGCTTTCACGAAGAAAACGCTATCCTACCAGGCGTCTGGATTACCGGATTGTTGAACGTGACCGGATTATGAAAACGTAACAAAAGTTTTATTTCATGTGCAAAGTTCTTACAATGCTCTATGCATTATGTTGTGGCAATTGTTTATTCCTGGATTTTTTTCTTTTACAAGATTTCACTTTGTTCGTTCAATTAATTTATGTGGTTTGTATTAATGTTGGTACATTTTATGTTTATTTTTTGAATATATGTAATTGTATGCATCCAGGTTGGCCAGGTTAACCAGGTTGGTATTGAGTTGAAAATATGTTATATACGATTTGCAGTATGTGTAGAAAATGTTAAGAATATGTTGTGAATTTATTGTATTGATATAACAACAATTTTATATTTATAAAAGTAAGTATTTATAAAAGAAGTAGTAAAGTAGTAAAGTATTTATAAAAGAAATACTTTAATTTCAAAGCTCATTATCAACCTCAAATTGACAAATTGAGAGATTCGCCTTTCATACCCGCACCCTTCTAAGCATACCTTTCCGCCGCTTTCGTGGTATCACGCTTTAAGCAATAGAATGTCTTACTTTCAGTTCTTTTACTGACGAACATTAAAGGCAACCCGCCAACCTGCCAACCACGCCGCTCGATTCATTCTCATTCCGGCAAATAATGGTGTCAACAATGGATGAATTAAATTTACTTTCAAATTAAATTTCTTCCTTTTGTGTTAACTCCCGTTCCGCCACGGGCGAAAAACATCACAGGAGTGCGGACAGAGTCTCGCAGGGCTTCCAAGCCACCACAAAAATGTGCCGGAATGTCAGCCACCGCCACCGTTGTGTCGTTGTCGTGTGCTGTCGGCAGTTGTTTTGAACGTCAAACGAATCGCGCTCGCGCGCTTTACTTTCCGCCCTATTGTCGACGGGTTTTTGGCGTACGGAATGATCGAAACATCGACAGTGCACAAACTTGTCGCACTTTCGTACCGGTTCGTTTTTCTCTACCCTATCCCGACTCCGACAGGACTGTTCCGACGCTCGGTCCCGTAGTGGCTTTCGGCGGAAAATCCATTTCCTGCTTCCGGTAGGGGAATTGTGAGTGTGTTTTTGTCGCTTTTGAGTTCTCTATTTCTGGCGTTTCGTTGCATTGAAGAATTATTTTCTGCTATGAACACTCTCACGCATACACAAAATCGCATAAAAAAGAAAAAGAATCGATTGTAATCGTTCGCGGTGCAGAGAGATTTTTTAATAACAACGCGCGGAAAGCGAAGAAAAAACTTTTCCCTTTCCAGTAAACAGCATGTTTGGAGCATTTGAAAGAAAAACTTCCCACTGGGGAGCGGTAGACGATGGAGGCAGGATGAATAATGTCCTCATCGTCGATGTCGAATCGGTCGCATTTATTCTTGTTCGTCCGTGCTGTTCGCTCGCCGTGCATCCATAATTCATGCTAATTGAAGTAAACTTTTCCATACTTCCTGGTTCAAGCTTGCCGTTTCTAGCTTGAAGTGCTGAGTGACCAAAGGGACAACGTTCGTACTCTGGCGCTGGAAACGCATTGAATAAAGCAGTTTTTCGACGGTTTCGGGTGGCTGAAAAAGCATTCGGGACGGGTTGGACCGGCGGGCACAAGTTTTGCGCTTTGCTACAAGTTGTTAAACGTTGTTCATTTTAATTTCGCTATGTTGGCCGGCCATTCTGGGAAGGTTTTCTTTGAAAGAGCCAGCGCATAAAAGAGCTGAAGAACCAACAAACGAGCGCTAACAGACGGACGCCGAAGCGTTGGCCGCAGTCGTCGTGGAATAGAGCCTTTATCGAATGCAGCCGTCCTTACGCAAGAAACGTCCACAGAACGGGACAAACATCAGTGTTTAGGCTGCTTAAGGGGCAAGGGAGTAGAAAAAAAGAAAACGGCAACGAAAGGAAACACACAAACTGCATTCATCTCCGGCGGGATGAGTAGCTTGGGAAAACCTTGCACGTTGCAGTTTGATCGTTCCGTCTGCAGACGGACTCGAAAGCGTCCAGGGGCGTAGCATGGCGGATCGCATGACGAAGTGCAACTTGCGACAGCGAAACGCTTTCACCTACAGAATTATTATCACTAAAGCAGCGGCACTTGAGGACGGGAAGGATGGGGCCTGAATAAGCACAACGATTCAATGTTCGATGAGTGAGAAAAAAAGCAAAACGAGGACAAAGTTTTCCCCATTGGGTATCATCAGTTCCTTACGCATGTTTCTTTCCGCAGCCGTTTCTTCGTCCCTGGCGATAGTCCATTTTGCTATGACTAAACATCGGCAACGGCTGCAATCCTGATGACGATGATAATGGCGTTGCTTGTATATTTTTTTACTGCTTTTAAGTATTTCTCGTCGTTCCCATAACACGACACAACGTTAATCTAATGCGGGTACGGTGGAATAGAAAGTACCGAGGAGGAACAGAAACACCTGCGTGCTAGATAAACTTTCGCAAGAGTGATTAATGTAATCAACAATGTGTTTGGAAACGTGCAGTGAATTAGAAGCGGGAGAAGATAATTAGCAAATAGACTTGAACAAATGTTCATAATATATTTTAGTGTTAAATAATTGACATCAGTGATGTAGTAGTGAAAAATAATACTACTTATTATTATTAGAATTTAATGGGATTTTCCAATTCTCATTATATTTGTTCATACATTCATTTACAAATTTCGTATATTGTTAAGGACCGACCGACCGCGTTTAGTACGTATTTATAAAACAATAACTATTCAAAAGTAATGTTGGATTCTTCACCTTTTGATTATGGATATTTTTTAAAATAAAATAGACTATTATAAATATTTATCGATTATTTCATGTTCACGTAAAATAATAATAAAGTGGTTTAGTACATCACTGTTGCTTCCTCTGCATCGATCTAAGTGAGCATTGTCCACTAATTGTACCAGGCAGAGTAAAATCAAAGAGGCTAAATTTGAAGTTATAAAATTGTATTGTTTTGTGCAACGAAAAATATAAAAATTTAGATGTTTTTGGCATGAAAAGCGTACGTGTCGACGAAAGTTCCCATCCTCTGATTCAGTACTGCCAGCCGGCTGTTCCTCTTAGTGAAATATTGTGTCCCATTTGTTGGGAGTTACTTCGACAGGACGTTTGCATCACCTGTTGTGGGCATCTCTTTCACTGTGGCTGCTTGCTTCAGTGGTTTAATTGGTAATTTAAATTGTTTACTTGAAATACAAATATGATTCATTAATGGTTCGTTTTCGATTTCAGCTCAAAAACATGCCCGCAATGTCGTTTATCATGTGAGTTATTTCACAGCATAGGTCCAGTCAGTAAAGAAAGCAACGCCCCAATACGTGATAAATTTCCTTCTGATGAAGGTGGTACCTCCCACAGGGATGCGTTTTGGCTAGTAGTTGCATTTTTTGTGCTTCTTGTGTGTTGCCGAGTGGCGAAGAATACATTTCAACTGCATTGAGCTCGGATCGAATCGACGTGTCGTACATGAACCGAAACCGCTATCGATGGTTGCTTCGATTAACATAAGCTGCTCAGCTAATGGACTTAGCGGCCGTTTGTAGCCGCATAGCAGTAAAGCGAACCAACTGTTACCAACGAAGCGATAGTTCAAGGTATTCGTTTCTGTTTTGACGGTCAAAATGTTCGTATTGGACGTAGGTAGGGAGGCTTTTATTAATGGAAAGCTTCGGTGGCGCAATAACGTTTTCATCAAACATCCATCAGTGGGATGCGCCTTGAGCGTTTGTCGCCTCTACGGAGTGCGCTCGCTCACAATCGGAAGCTACATACATCATTAATGTTTATGGAATACTGAATTTGGAACGAGGATAAGATTACGCCGCGTTCGTGCAGGAACGTGCAAACAACGATTGCATAACACACGTCGACCTCTGCAGGTTGAAGGACATGCGTCGGAAAAGTCGCTACCGAGTGCCGCTTGTTGTTGTTTTGCCATTTACAGAAGAATGATTTGTGTGCATTCGAAATGAATTTGCTAACGTGAATGTACTGAATTCGATATCTGCGGTACAACCGAAGCAGAATAGCGTCCACTGCTCGGTGTGGACTTATTTACAGTGGCAAGAATATGCATTTTCTCGCAATAAAGTCCAGAACATATCGACAGGGTTGGGTGGTTCGGATTTGTTCCGCTGCTCGTAAGCCATTAGCATCGGGGGACTACGTGCAGGTCACCGATGGGTTTGCGAATTGAATATTTATCGCTCCGCCCTTCTCCTTCCACTGCTCGTTGGCTACACTGGGGCATCTTTATTAGCAGCCAAAAGTTCCTTCATCGCACGGCCTGCGATGCAGATTCGTGTGTGTTTTGTGTATGGATCTTAAAACATTATTCGTATTCAATTGAATTTGCGGAAAGTCGGTAAAAGCTAGAAACCGGAACAAACTGCTCGAAAGCGTTCGCTTGTACGTTGCAAATTGATTCATACGAGTGGCGCGAAAAGGTACCCGGGAAGGGATGCACCGGTGTAGGGCAGGCATGTGTTGACCTAGCGAAATCGAATTTTCCAACCCCATCATGCTAGGGAGCTTGTGTCATTGAAGGCGGAAAGCTGCTATAGCGGATCATACAATAGGCATTATGGAAAAGTGAGAACCCGTATCGGGCGATGGAGTTGTGGAAGTTGGCGAGAAGTTTATGGAGGAGAGTTTATGTTTGTGCCTGTACGATCATAACTCATGCGAAAGAGGTTCCCACTCACCCACACACAGATACTACCCATACTCGCGCCTTGTTCCCTTCGCCCTTGTCTGACGCTTCCGAAGCGAAGACAAAAGTCAGTCGAACAGCCGCAACTGCCAATGCAAATGCATGGCGCAGCATTGTTTCTGCTTCCGTACACGAGAGAATACCATTGGAAACTGAACGATAAATGACGGAGGCATAGCATACATGCTGGTAGTGCAGCACCTCCGGCATGGCTTTTTCGTGGTTTATTGTTGGAGATCGGTTCGCGGGACGCTTCTACTGTAACCGAACAACTTGTATGATTAATAGCGAACATTATGATGGCATTGAGAAAAGTCCATCTTCATTCTATAGCGAGAAGGATACGTATGGTTGCTTGCATATAACAATATGGGTATTTGTGTCGGAGAACTCATATTTTAGTTTATCGGTCAAATCGCCAAATACTAAATCCTTTTCATAAATCATCTAAATCTATACATCTATACATATAAGATTAGAAGACTACCACCTCATTAAATAGTTTATAAATGATGAAATAAGTCAAAAAGCTGCTCTAAAATGTAGGCGTTCAATGGTCTTTTATATTAATGCATACCACAAAGTTTGCTTTTGATGTCGTTGTAATCGTTCAACTACTCATAATTTGAAATAATTCAATCAAATGATCGCTAAAGAATGTGACCCAACTCAAGAGTTTCATTTTTTTTAGTAAATATCCAAATAATTTACTTAGCCATTCTAATAGTGAACTTTGCTAAAAAAAATTATAATTATTATTAAAAATTATCTTACTTTGTTCGCAATTGTTTTCAAATTACAAAAAACTATTGTAGTGTCTAAACAAATTTGGTGCAACGACCTATCCGGAGCAAACTATGAAGTTTGAAGTATTACCGCATTGGATGAAACAATTATATATTAACTTTCGTAAGCAACTTGACATGATCGACTTAAAGATGAACGCGACCGATAATAATTTTTTTACTCTTCTTTGAGGCGATGAATACGTTATACCAGAAATAATAAACTTCAAAGATTAAATCGCTTTTTTATCATACTAAATAAAACTCCCAGTTTCTCAAACACAACGACACCCTATCCTTCGTTGTACAAAGGGCATTCGGTGACATTGGCCAAGAAGCGTGCTGAGTTCTTCACAGCTTCTGTCGTAGAAGCAAAAATGGAAAATGCAAACAACCCAACCGTACAAACTGTGGCCGGGTTGCAATAGTTGTATTATCATTTTTCATTAACAAACTTAATATTCATTCTTCATTAGCATAGACGCGCATGCATATTCATTCGAACGTAAAATGGGAGAAAAACGGAAGCACATCACAACATCCAGCCCAGGTCAGAGCTTGGTTGTTGGTTGTGCTAATACACGTATACATCACATTTTTTAATATACTTGTTTTTCTCCATCTTCTGGCTCATTTCCTTCGCAGATGCTACTTGACACGTGCAAGACGAACGGCCGCCCGGACGAAACCGACGCAAATCTTTCGCGAGTTTTTGATGGACAGTGCTACGCTGTTCGAGGACAAACGTTTTGTAGTTATCCCATCGGTTGAACCGGTTGGAATTCATCAAGAAACAATGAGCGATTGATCTGTTGGACGGGGGTTAAAAGAAAAGCATAAAGAAAACATGGCGGTGGAATGAAGAAAAAAACGCTAAGAGATGGACGGTGTATGAAAGTGAAACTGGTGGAATGATATGAGCGGAAAAAAGCAGAAGAAAAGCTGAAGGAAGATGAGTGAACCCTAAAGACCTGAAGAGCTGAACGATAATCGGTGACACACAGAACGCAAACATAAAATGCTTCTTCGGGTGGAGTGAAGCAGTTCAGAGGTTAAACATTCTTCAGTGGAGCATGTAGGGGTAAAAAAAAACTATCCGCGCACCAACTACAAACGAATGAAGGAGACAGTCAACTGCTTGCATTGAAATAAACGGAAGACGCTGGCTCGTGCGCAAATACAAACACGCTAGAGAAGGACATTGCCGATAGTGCTGGGAGGACCACAATCTGGCGGACGATTCTATGTACAGAACGAAGTGAAAGAGGTACGACAAGAATATGGCAATGGCACGAGACGTTGAGGATGCTAATGATGCCTGGTGACGATAAAGCGGTCGGAAAATCTGCAATCCTGAAGCACACAAAACCGCATAGCATTACCAAAGGCCCCTGGGGGCACGGTAGGCCAAGACGAGCCGGGGTAGTATAAACATAAATATCATCTAATTTGAATTCCCTTCTATCGTTCAACATACCGGCGTGCTGAACACGAGTGCAAAAGCAGGAATCCAAAAGCAAAGCAAAAGCTTTGTTTCTTCTTGGGGCTGTCCGCTGTTTGCAAACGGTACGCGTAGTGGAGAGAACTAAACAAAAAAAAAAAATCGACAACCAACGGCAGCTTCAGTTCCGGTTGATCGCAGCTTCCTTTTTCATACTCCCGGCGGATCGCGCTTGACGCGTCGCGGTTAGTATCGGTTTGGCATGTTTATGTTACTAAACGATAAACCCATCCGGATCGGGGTGTGTGTGTGCAACAATGACCGAACAATTAGCCAGTGCCAGGCCTAACCACGCTCGAACCAGTAGGTCCGTCAGAAAGCCGACCGTTTGGGCGAAGATTCGCTGCGATGGTGCATCGTCGTCATCCGTGGCCGTGGGACGTCAGAGCTGAGAGTGGAAGCAAGTTCAGCGAGGAGAGGAAGGCGATTTATTTGCCCTGCACTGCCTTAGTTTCGATACCGTCACCGGCGTCATCGGTCGAATGCAATCGAGTGGACGTGACTCTAGATTAACGGTGCACGAGCCGGTTCAAACAGTTTGACACGCTGATCGCACGGAGGCACTAGAGGAGAAGTCGGTTAGAACTGCCGATAAAGACGACCGTAAAGCTGCACGAAAACCCATTCAAGCAAGATGAGCAATCCGCAGTCCCGTGCCCATCGGAAGCCGCCCGACGTGGAGGAGGCACTGTCTTCGATGCTCTGGACACCGTACGACAATAACATCTCCGAGTCGGACTCCTCCGACGAGACGGAAGCGCTGCATCGGGTCAACAACAACAGCAGCAACAACAATAGCTTCAGCTTCTTCGGAGCTTCTGGGCCAACCCAAGACCACCGACGCCATCAGCAGCAGTCACTGATGCGACGAAGTCTTTCCGCGTGGAGCTATCGGAACAGGACCGGCAAGCCACCGCGGAGCCCTGGAGAGAGCGACACGGTGGGGAATCGGTTTAGCTATCCGTATTACGATCAACCCGAGCTTGGGCTTGCACTTGGCGGTGGTTTCTCCGGTGGCTGGTACGACAGCAGCAGCATCACCAACAACAACAGCAACACCAACTACTACTACGGCATTAATGGCAGTTCCTACGGCTACGGTCTCCCGGTGACCAGTAGCAGAAGTTCCTACACCTTCCATCCGGAGCTGGCAGCTGCGGTGGGCCCGGCGGAATCGAGAGCACCCTGGCAAACGCTGACGGTGGCCGGTGAGGATCTAGCCATCGAAAAGCGACCGTACCTGCAGCAGCGACAGTATCAGCAACTGCAAACACCATTCGTCGGACGATGGCAGAACGGGGCTGGGACGGCACAGTTGGAGACATCTTCGCTGCCGTTCAGCCTACTCGCTCTCGACAGTCCCGCTGCCGCAGCCGTTGGCCGTGTTCGTCATAGCGCCACAACCGCAACCGACGGCACAACACTGGTCGAACCCGGTGGGAGCGAAGTTGACGGGTTTGCTGACAGCTACCAGGACGATTATCAGGTTAGTTCCCGTTTTGTGTCATTCATTAGTGCCTAATCGGTCTCGGTACGACTGAGTGATTACGGTTGATTGTGGGAGACTCTTCGGCAATGGTTTGGAGGGCAGGAAGTAGAGTCGCATTGCTAATAGAAGCGCATGATGACTTGCATGCCAGAGAAGATGGCATCGATAATGGCGAATCGGTGGTGATAGTATTTTATGATTCTTCTGTAGCATTTTAATGACATAAATAAAAGCTTCGTTTCATTGGCAATAAGTGGTACACCCCAAAGGCAATAGAATCTGCATAATGCATCAAGTGATTTATTCGTTTATAAGCATTCAGCTAGGCTTGTTGGTTCAATAGTCACTTATAGCATGTAATAAGCTATGGAGAGTTGGACTGAGGGAAAACAAGTTTCTAGTAAAATATTCTTACGATCACTAAATGGTCCTCAAGAAACCTAAACCAAGATAGTTTTATGAGCTTAATAGTATGCAATTTGCGTTACATAAACGTTGTTTACTTTTTATATATTTTTGTAGTTCACTTTTGTGTTTTTGTTTTGTTATGTTTACGTTTCGTTTGCATTAAATCACAAAAAACATTATGTACACCTTGAATTAAATTCCGTTAATGGCTAGTATTCAGTACGGTCGCTTAACTCGCCGACTCTTGCCATACCGAGAGAATGTGCTTGACCTGACCAGAGTGTTATCTGCCGGACGAAAGTCAGCTTATCTAACCAATTGACCATTTCCCGGTAATGCCCTCCGTTCCACCAAAATCGCGTCACGCGTGCACGCACACACCTTATCGTTTCGCCCGAAAACAATCGAATTCGTGAGGCACACGGACGTGTGAGCCCATTTCCTTCCGT
>JXWZ01004387.1:0-10257 GCA_000956215.1 Anopheles farauti No. 4
GATGCAGGCGCACAAAAAATGTCTTTGTCAGCTTAGCTAATAGTCAATTTGTAAACAAACGATTTTGATTCTCACTGTAACTATTGTGATGTGCAGTCATTTTATAGCGCGGTGGTTGGGAGGAAAATCCTTCCCCAGCACACACAACAAATACCGTTTCAACTGGAAAACATCTATTAGCAATTGTGTATTTGTGCACGATATTGTGCACAGCGCAGGGACGATTTGCCGTGAATGGATAATTCCCCCCGCTCGAAGCGGGCTGCGATTAGGGAGGACAATCATAATAATGCACCCGCTTCGGATGCCAGGAATCGATACGGAAATTTTAGCCATTCTGAGTTCGCTCAGATCAAAGCGCATCACGTAGCGCAGAAGCGGCACAGCAGGACGACGAGCAAGAATAAAAAAAGAAGGCCCTCTCTGCCCTCAAATTTCTCAGATTCTGCTCCGAGCTGTAGCCGACCCGGAGACACCGGAAAAAGGCCGCATCCTGCACGGTGTGGTTTTTGTATCGGAGCGAAGCGAAACCCCTTTCACGGGCGGGCAAGTGAACGGACGGCAATATTTTTGATAAATGACAAAGTCATTAGATAAATTACCACCCTCCGCTCCGCGTCGTGCAGCTCGTAACGCATGTCCTTAAAAGACGGCCTTAAGAACGAGAGCACCGTCTTCGGTCGTGCGCACCATTAATGACTATCCTATTAGAGTAATTAAAACACCATCCCGGGTGGGGAGGGCGGCCTGGCGTAAGCGTGCACCGTGTGCAGAAGAAAACCCGTCGCTGGTGTCATTTCCGCTTGTTGTGTCTTTCGCCGGCGCCCGGCAGCGTCTTGCGAGGAAAAAGTGCGAATGTGCCCCAGCCCACCCACCCGCACCGGGGAGGGATGCTGCGCGGGATGATAGAATTTCTATCCGTAAGGAGCTGTGCCGGAGTGCCGTAATCGGACCTAATTTCGGTGCGGGTAATCCTTCCACGCCGTCCACCGTCCACTGGTGCTTAATCGGTCGTAATCGGAGCGCCCCGATTGCCGCAGATCAAAGCATCAAAAGAATGCGACTTGAGGCGGGGCCAGCGGAATGGGTTTCAGCTATCGCTTCCTTTTCGGGTGTTGTAATGCTGGAGGTGGGCTGGATTACACTGATTGCCATCTCGCTTTGCTTCGCCGTCGGTGAGGAGGAACGGATCAGGTGTCTCGTTCGGTTTGATGAGAGCCGATGTCACAGAGCAGTTCGTTAGAATTTGAGACAAAATAATTACATCCACAACAAACATTCATAAAGGAAAAATAAAAAAAAAAATTTCAACACATTTAAAGTTTACTCTAGAAAATATTCTTTACTTTCATACATCATACATTTCATTTAAGAAAGCCCTTGTAAAAAGTGTCCTTTTCCGTAAAGTATACAATTTTCACTCATTCGCTAGGTACAGAAAGACGAAAGAATTTCTTTAATATTGCTTCTTTTTAGGCGCATTTTATTTTCCCAATTTTGACGCCCACAAATCGAACAAGCAAGATTTATTGTATGGATAAAAAATGAAGGTTAAACCTTTCACAGTACAATTTTTCCGTCCTGGAGCCCGAAAGTATGCAAATTGTGTAGTATTTCGAATAAGAAACCGCAGCTTCTAATCGGCGCCCAAATGTATACAATTATCGGTTTCGAGATGAAATTGAAGGTGATTTTAAAACAAACGACTAAAATACGGCATATATTTCCAAACCCATTCTTCACCGGGGTTTTGAAAACAACGTTTACTTTTAAGGAAGCACAGAAAAAAAATCCTCAAGCTAAAGTAAATACTTTGGGGAACGTCGCGGCGCATTCCGATGGGAAAGTTGTGGGAATCCGGCATGCATTACCATGCTGAGAACACACATTAGCGCACATCTCCAAGGCGCCCGATTTGAGTACGCTTCTCCGCTTCGGATGCGGCTTCTTTTTGCGAAATTTTTGTTTTACTTTTGACGCTCCTCATCAGGCGGCTTTTGCTTTCTATTTTAAAACGTTTGGAATAGCAAAAAAAAAACAAATACACTCACCCACATAACACACTCTGTCACATTTCACCTGTGTCACATGGCGTCACACGCGGTGCAGTCTATAAATCCTTCAAAATTAAGGCAATCGCATAATGATATGCTAATACTTCCCGCACCGCCACCCCCTGCACCGCCGTGCGTTCCGAAGCGAATCGGAAATGAACACGTTGGGAAAAAGGCATTGAAAAAAAAAGGAACACACGCACCGAGTGGTAAAAATCGGCACCAGACCCATCATCATTTTCGTGTTACTCACCCCTTCCCTGGCGTTCGCCACACATTTTCCTCCCTCCCTCGTCAGCTGCTCGAACTCAAACGTGTGTGTGCGTGTGTGCGTGTGTTTTGCGAGAAGGGAAGCGTTGGTAGGAATTAGTTCCCGAAATTAACGAGTTCTACCATGCGCGCCGGGACCGGCGGATTTGGCAAAGACATTTGGCATTTGCGGGTGAGGCGAGGCAGAAACGACCCCGGAGGGGGAGGGGGGCCGAAGAGAGAAAACAAAAAACACGCGCCCAACATAAACGTCCCCGTTGGCGGGAGTGGATTGACTCCACGCTTATTTACACAATCCAAACAAAGTCGCGGATTCAATCTGGGTAGCGTCAGGACGGGTGCCTTTGAACTTCTGCCGTTCGAACATGGCGCTGCCTGCATGAAGGTAAGGTTGGCAAGGAAATAAATTAATGCAAATAAGTAAATGCTGTCTGCCGAACGTCAGCGCAAGTGTGCGTGGGAAGAAAGGCTAAATAATTATCGAGAAGCTTATCTAAGATGTTTTTTTCCGAGACTAAATAAAATAATATTTTGTCATATTTGCTTCACTTTTGTTCCCAACTTAGCCAGCAACTACACAAAAATTGGATTTTCATTAAAATTGCATAAAAAAATATTAAAAATAAAAAAAACGAATTATGAATTAAAATAAAGAAAATAAAACAATTTCAATTTAAATGCATTTAAATGCAAATATTAGAACATGTACATGAATCAATGGTGTCTTAGGATGCCCAAAACTACTCGGTTGAAGCACGTCCATCTGAGATGGCTATTTAGATCAATGTCCTTCATAAAATCTACATAAGTTTTATCTAAAATAGGATGAAATCATCCCAATTTAAAATCGTAGTATTTTTCAAATAATAACAAAAGATATTGATTGTAAGCAAAAATATCCAAAAATATATCGCATGCAAAATGTGAACAAATTTGCAAAAAAGCAAGCTTTAAAATATCAAACCCTTCAAGAAGTCGAAAGCCGGCCCCGTCTCGTAGAGCAGGAAGAAATACACTCGAGCGCAAATCGATACCTTCATTCCGGGCCGCAGACCCAGCTGATGCGAAAGTAATCCACGGGACGCTATTTGCTAAATGGAACGAGGACCCCGCTCTGTTGGTCCTTTTTCCGTTTTCGCGGGTAAGGGGGGGGGGGGGGCGTAAGGACGAAAGTGAGGGTAAACGTAAATGCAGTGGCACATATAAACACCTTCATGCCGTTTTTTTCACTTTCTTTTCTTTCGTCGGCTTGCTTTTGTTTTGGCACTTTATTTAGTAAGTGTCACAATTGAAACCCCCGTGACGTGGGGCAGGGGGGCAGGGGGAATGGAAATTTGATTTTTCCACTCGCAGCGCTCGCGGTGATGGTTGACGGTGGGTGCGGCATTAGCGCGTGGTAGCATCCGGCGTCGATGAGCAAACCGAGTGATGACAACCATGAAGATGTGTAATTTATGCCACAACACTCCCGCCATCAGGTGCCAATGGGGTTGGGGTGCCGCGAACGGGGAGGGACGGCCGGAACAGGCGTCGATTTGCCACCTGCGCTCGTTTCGTTTGGGTGACGGTAAAGTGGATGTTGGGCTAGCTACCCGAAAAAAACAAAAAATAAAGAATGAAAAAAAAACACATCAACACCCGGAGGCGTCGCAAGTCGTAAGGGATGCTTCCGAATGGGCATTTATCAAATTCTTCAGCACCAGCTGCGGTTTTTGCAGTGGCGTGTGTTCTTCGGAGCGTGCCACCCCCCTCCCCCCCGGGAAAGGTCATCCTGGCAACATGTTGCGTACGCGGAACGTCCTGAAGTCCGGCCCGGAAGCCGTCCGGAGCGGATGCCTCAGCGTCTTCCAGTCTCGCACTGGTCAAGCTAAAAGAACCCGCACGGACGCAAACTTGCCCACAAACTATGTCGCCCGAAACCATCCCGCGCCTTCACCTTCAGCCGCCCACCCCATGGAATGATCATAAATTTTACTCGACTTCAAAACCGGCACCGGCGGCCGAAGATGCATTGAAATAAGATTAAAGTATTTTCGTCCGGCCGCTCCGCATGTGAGGTCCGGCCCACATGCGACTCCTTGGCATGGGTAGCATAATTTCAGGGGCTTAAGACGTTTCCCGAACCGCGCCCCATTTCTCCCATCGACCGGACATGGGTCGCTGCTTCGCAACAAACAGACGACGACGACGACGACGACGCTTTTGCGAACGAAGGAATTAAAGTAATTAGTTTCAAGATGCTGGACGGATGCCACCCACCCACCCACACGTGCTGTCTCCGGCCACTGCTGCCTACCTTACGGGCGCAGCAACTCCTTCGCCGTGACTGGCGCTGGAACCGGCCCGGCGTGGAGGGCGAGGGTGGGTAAGGGGAAAACTTAAAATGAAAACATGTGCTACGGTCGGATGATGTGTGGCGTTGCAGAGCGGAGCGAGGGGTTAGTGTACAAATTTATGTGGCTAAATTCATCAAAATTGTAGGAAGATGGACGCGCTACCATTACCTCTGCTCGGCTCGTGACTAATAGCTAATTGACCTTAGGCTCCGCTCTACGCCCGGTTCGGTCGGTACACTTTCCGTTCACCGTGAGGATACTGGTCCAATAAATCAAACGGTTTTTGGACGGTGCGTCGGAAAAGTGGGCATTGCAAGAAAATTTAAAATGATTTTCTTGATTCAATAAAAACGAAACTAATTAAATTGTTTTTGAATAAAAGTTAAATAAACATTTGTTTAATAAACAAAATAAATACAAACAAAGCGCATACATTCAGGCGTCAAACAATTCATTACCGCTCAGTTACTTTCGTGTTTAATTCGTAGCAAAATCATTTAAAAGCGATGTAAACTGATCCATTTCACGGTTCAACACAAAATTTGGCGAATAATTAAAATTATATAAAAAACTGAAAAATCATAAATCACGTTTCTATTGTATACGGTGTACAAATATTTTGAATTTAATTATTTAAGGCAATTATTTTGCGTATGACAGCAAGATACGCTTGATTGCATACCTATTAGGCGATGTAGCAAAACAACGAATTTCTGGATACTTTACAGTGTTCGAGAAGCTTTTAGTAACTCTATACGGCTTCGAACACTTAAAATTAAAAAATCCAACGAAAGCTGTAAAAAAATCCAATAAAAACTAAAACCTTCGATTGCATACCATTGAGGCGTATTAGTTTTTGCATGCTTTCAGGCGTCGGATAGCTTATTGATATGCAATTACGATTGGATTTAACTCAAAACAAGCTCGTATTGATTCCCCTCAGTTTCACAAACGCTTTTCACCTCTTTAGTACTGTTTGCTTCTCGAATCGTGCCCGTTTAAAACCTGCTGCGGGTTTTGCTCGAAGCCTGGGTCTGGGTCGAATCGTTGCCAGCCAACTCAATCGCACTTCGATGCGCAACCGTCCGGAAGGTGCTACACCGCTAGCGCAATTGCAATATGAGTGATGTACTGCGGGATGTAAACAGCGAGTGATAAATAAACTTCCGTCGCGCGAGGGGAGGGTGATATCTATTCCCCCGGTGTTCGTTCCGGTCCGAAACAACTCGCACCACTTCCGCACTATCGATCACTTCCGATTCGTTTCGTTTGCCCGTCGAGCGAGCGGACCGCGGGGAAACAATTATTCACGGCGCAGTGCGCGATTCTGCTTTTGCCGGGGTCTCTCTTTTTCTTTACTTCAAACATTATTTCTCTCTCTCTCTCCTTTGCACTACCTTTCGCAGCCGCTTTTTAACTACAAATCAATGAAATGAGTTTTTTTTGCGCTTCGTCTCATTCTTCCAACAGACGGCGGATGCAGCACCATAAGCTAGCTCGAAATTGAAAGTAATAAATCATTTTCCCGACCGAATTGACCGAATCTGTTCTATCACCAGCCTCAATCTGGTATTCATCTGGTGGGAGATTTAATTTTAAACCCGAAATTGCACGGTTATATGAATTCTTGTGAAATTGGAAGTATATTTAAATAATAGAAATACAATTGTTTCACATATTTTAAAGAGATTTAAAAAACCAACCTTTAGTTTTCTGCCGCTGTTTATTTATTTTTTTATTAAGGTTGCTCAAAAATACTCGAAAAACGAATGATGGTAAAAACAATAAAAAACACATAAAAATTAAAGCAATAGCATTGCTGTCAAGAAAATGGAGTCCAAATTCGACCGCTGAACAAAATCGTACCATTTTTCACCGACCATTCCAATTCCCGGCATTGACTTGCAGATTTTCAATGCGAAAATGACTTTTCGAAACCGGTGTTCGAACGCGGACGAAAATTGACGGGCGCAAGCATAATGAGAAAAACCCGCTCGCGGCGCACATGAGGTAAAGAGTTGCTCAGTAAATTGTAGCAAAAGAATTTGTAGTTTTTTGCTAGCCTTGTTTTGTCTTTTTTTTTGGCTGAATTTGAAGCTGTACAGAAAAGTAATATAATTTTACGAACGCACAACCCCCGAAACATTCCGGCTGAGCAGCGAACTTCAATCACTCCCGAAAGGAAAGAATGCATTAAACACGGCGCTGAACGTGAACGTTGCAGGAGGCAACATATTTCCTCAATAAAATTGAAGCGTCCCACGTCGCATCGAACTTAAGGTAGCTTAGCCTCGCCCGAAAGCGAACAGAAAAACACACGCTAGGGAGTAAGATAAGATATAAATAAAAAAAAACAATCAACGAAAACAAGCAGAAGACAGACGGCATCCCGAAACCCTTCCCGAAAAGCCAATCGCAAATCGCAACAGCTGACTCGTTTTGTTTTCTGCGCCGGGATCATAATTAGAATTCTTTTATCGACGGGCCCAAGACGTCTTGAGCACTGATCTGGAAAGGAAGAATGCGGGTGGGGGTGAGAACACGAAGGAAAACGAAAAAAAAAACACAACCAAACATGCAAAACATGCTCCCCGATCCGCGGGGTCAAACCCGAAGCTCGGCTGGGAACGGCTTGAAAAGGATCTGTTTATTTTTATTACCAGAATTACTTTTCGACTACCCTGCCTCGTCTCGAGGGTGGCCTGCATTAAGCGGATTCAGTTCAACCGGCGCTGGAAGAAGGTACGCATCTACCCGACCCGTGGTCATTTAGTCATTCCGAAGGATTTGTTTGGATTGGCCATCGTTTGGAATAAAAACACACAGCGCGAGCGAAGCGGTAGAAAAAAAACAACAACAACAACAAAATACAACGAAAAACATTCACACGTTTCGGATTTTTTTTTCTCTTCCTTTTGTGGCACCGCATTTCTTACCCCGGAGGATGGAATGTCTTAGATGAAACGTGATGGTGGTTCGCAGCGTGTCGGGAAAATTGAATCAAATCATGGAGGAAAGTGATTCGTGAGAAAATGTTGATTTTTTATTATTTTTAAAGATCTTATCAACAAACAAAATATACCACAGGTTAATTATTAAGTAAGCGCCTAAATGTATGCAACGCTCGTATGAACCTACATCGAAAGAGCGTTAAGCGTCCTTAGGAACAGTTTCTTCGGCTAAATAAATGAATAATTAATTGGTGAACCTCATAGTGTAGTGCAAACTGCATACATTCAGGCGAAGATCGCTAAAAAGAGCTAATATTCAATTCGAATCTCTCACGTGCGTGAAAACATTCTCCAGATGAGATGCGAAATGAAGTGATTGTCATTACGTCGCACGAAACCGTTCCGAAGACACATTCCATCCGTCCCTCCGGTTGCCTTACCGCTTGATTTTTTATTGTACCGTGATTAGGCTGATGGTTTTGGGCTTCGCTTTTTTTACTGTCCGTGATCGTTCCCATGCTGCCGTGCTGTTTTATGTTGTCCGTACATTCGCCTGGGCTGTATTTTCTTCATTCCCCCTCTCGCGCTTTCGGCTCGACTCGCCGCCTTAAAGAGTTTGCACGTCGGCAAGCAAAACAAAACGCAACCGGCCCCGTCGCACGATTCATTGCTTTGTTTATAGTTGTTAAACCTTTAATTTGACTAATTAAAACGAAAAAGAAACTGACGACCGAATCGTCGGGGCCTCGACTCAGTTTGGGTCCATCCGGCGCCGTAAGTGTGTTTTTGTGTTTTTTTTTCTTGCTCGCTTTCTTCTTCTTGTGTTTTTGAGGGAAGGCGAACCGGATTCACTTTTATGGTACTATTCATTTTGTTCTAGGAGGTTTTTTTTTTGGTCGCTGGTTTGGTTTATTTTTTGTCTATTTTTTTACTCTTTTGCTGGTCTTCTTGCTTCTCCAACCAACGCACGTTTCGCCACAGAGATATTTGATTTGCATACTAATCAGTTAGTTTTTTTTTTTCTTTCTTCGCTCCTGTCGTCCTTCTACTCATACACCCACACACACACATAAACTACCAACCAAACACAGGACGTACCGAAGCTAATCGCAGCACAAGTAGGAGGGGGCGGAATAATCAGATTTTTTTTCTTTTTCCTTGCCTTACTTTCGCCTCTTTTCTGTTCCTCTCCGCTGAAGAAACAACAAATTCTCGGGCTTGTTGTCGTTTCACATTACCATCGCGAGCGAGCAGTTTCTCGCGGAGGTGGGCGCAGGGCATGAGAAAGAAGTTTAGCTTATTTTTTCTTCATTCTCTTACGCCACCAAATGCGCTGCTCCTCAAAACAAAACAAAAAAAAAAAACACGGTCGCGCGGTCTTCTTTTAATAATAAAACGCTATCTGTGTCAGGATTAATTTAATGGTTTGTCTTTCTGATCGTTTCGGCGAGGACACCCCTTTTTACGTTTGATGCCAACAGCCGAACATATACACGCGGGCTTTCGGTGTCATCAGATTCCTTCGAACCTTTGGAGGCTTTGAACCATTAAAAAAAAGACATTTTTGCTCCCACCCGTTTGCACCACGGCCAGGTATTAGGTGGATGGGTGGGTTTTCCTTCCCATTTTCCCTCTCCCCGGCTGGGTTTACTTTTTTTCTGTTGTTTTCATTTTCACATCGGCAATAAAGCGTTTAGAGGAGCTGAACGCTAAATAAATATCAATCGCATGAATGAAATATGTGTTTTTAAGGGGTTAATGTTGTTACCGTTTTTATTAGCAACCATGCCAGGGTTTTTTTGTGATTTTTTTTCTATTGTTATACATTCAAAAAACCTTCCCTACGATTAGTTTCGGTTTCCATTTCAAAATTAAGCCATCAACGTACCTTCTTTTAGTTCCGCTCATACAATTTAGATTCTTAAATATTTATAAAATTCTAATTTCAATCCCTTCCAATCGATGATTTTTTAGAAGTTCTATAATCGCTTCAAAGCATTTAAGATATAACACATAGCTTGGATCTACATTTAAATGTTTTAAAAATCTGATAAAATTGTTCATAAAAAAACATAAAAAAAATGCAAAAATAAGTTTAAACAATAAGTTATTTTCAAATCCTTACAAAAATTACGCCATCATGTGCGGCGAAATACAAAATTTTTGGCACATATTGGTCAAATTTGCCCATATTGGTCAAATTTGTATACAATCGACAAAACAAAAATAAAATTCCATCAGTTTCTAGCTAGAGCGAAAAAAATTGTTTGCAATAATGCCGAAATGTATGCAATTGTAGGGAAATTTACATGTGCTAACCGCTCCCTGCTCGATTCCATTCCACGAGCAGGTGATTTTCACTCAATAAACAATACAATAATACATTTCTGATTCGGAAAAACGGCAAAAACATACAAGTGCACATTAAACCTTTTCACGATTAAACGAAGCACCCCGTCGTCGCATCGAAACGCAAAACCCAATCGGTATGGCCACGGTAAACACACACACACACATTGTCGCGGCAACAAGACCCCAAACGCCCGTCCCTCCCACCCTTCCCACCAAAATGGAAACCGCAATATCCATAAGCAGACACGGGGCAAATGTTGGAAAATATGCTTCCATCCTTCAAGATCACTCCTC
>JXWZ01004391.1:0-11973 GCA_000956215.1 Anopheles farauti No. 4
AAATACACCGGACGTTGGTAAAGTAGACATTGGGGAAGAAAACTGACAAGGCAACAAGAAAGCAAACACTTTGCAAAGCGCATGTTTTTTGTCGTAAAGCGCGGTCAGGATTTTTTTCATGTAATTTTTTAATGTGCAAAATACAATTATGTTACCGCAAAATTAGCTATTTTTAGGCCAAAAATGAAGTGATGGCTCGTCGAAAAAGCTTTCCCCGTTGTGCTCTCTTTCTGAAATGACCTACGGCTAATATCGACGATAATAAAAACGGCGTCTCGTTTTCGGAGTTGTCGGATTGGCGTCTAGCGAATCTTGGTTGACCCAAATTCTTTTCCCCTCCCCACACTCATCTGCTCGGTGTGACCCAGGCGTTATCTGCAAAACCAGCACCAGCCTTCCCCTCCCATCCGGTGTATCAGACAAGATTTTGTTGACTTTGCGAAACTGCGCACTAACCCTCCCTTCCCTCTGCGCCCCCTCGGAACACCCCATCACACCGTTTTCGTCTGTAGAAAAATGCATTCCACAGTGCAGACGTTGTTTCTACCTTCCAACGAGAATTAAAATATTCTCCAATTCCCCTGCTTCGTTATCGGGAGTCTTGTGTATGGGGCTTATCTTACTTTCTCTGACTGCAACACACCTTTTCTACTAGAAGTAGGTATTCGAGGGGGAGGAAAATACAACAAATATATGGATGATATTTTTACTGTTTACAACTGTCGTGGTGCTATTCTTTTTTAACTGTGGTAAACAGCGGAGGTGCGAACGTTTGACCTACATTCCAGCACCAGGGTGTGATACTAAACAGCCAGTGAGCAGCTCGGAACTCAGCGGGATGTAAAGCGATTCATATTCGTGTTGGTAAATGGGACATTCTATTGCATTCAAATGCGATCTGGCAGCAGGAGGTAAAGAGTAAGATGAGAATAACCTCAATATTAACTGTCATACGGTACAATCTACCGATTTAATCCTGATCTAACCATTTTTTTCCTAAGTCTACACTTAAAAAAATAAACGGAACATAAATAAAATTCATAAGAATTATTTGTGTTCAACAGGTTATTCCAGTTATGACCCTTCCAGAATGTGACTTTAAAAAATCAATCATTTTTTTTTTATAATTTAAAATTGTCGTCTATCCTTTGCTTCTTTTTTGACATAAATTTTTAAAACACAGGGGTTCGAATCATATAAGGAATAATTTCAATCAGTGGAAAGAACGTTTCAACAGGTCAGCAGAATATTGCAAGTTGCTAGGGGAACCGTGCAAGCATTGTGGGGAACATTGCAATCGTTTAAGAGAGCAGGCTCCCGTAACAAGATTCACAGTTTGCTAAAATGATGTTATCACAAGCATAATTCCTGCAATAAAATCCTCGATTTAGAAAATAATGGTGTAGTTGAATAATAGCTTAAATATTTGATGAAGCAGTGGGTCTTTCGGTGTTCCAAGTTGAATTCGGATTCTGTGTGCCTTGAAAGCGAGCGTATCCAAGGTTTCCAGCTTTTCTACACCATGGCAACCACCGTCGATTTCAAGCATAGCAGAATCACAAAAATTCCACGCAAATGCGAAATTCAACTTGGAAACCGGGACGAAAACGAAAATTGCCGGTAATTGCTGGCCCATTTGGACTTTGAATTTCCGCCCATTAGCCAGTCGTTCGCAATAGAGAATTGTACCAGCGCGGACACAAGGACACAAAGAATCCTTGCTTTCATTTCCTGCGTGTGCAATTGCGTCTCCATCATCCACGAGACGAGAAACTAAGTGTTGGACCACGGTCAGGCCACGGCATGATGCAGATGGGAAGGCCCATGGAAACGTTGTCTCTTTCTCGACTGCGAATGACACCGTGCTTTGTGCTTGGTTACTGTAGCGTTGGGCATGTGTAGACATTCTAGAACTCACCTCGATTCGGTTCCGAACTAGCTGACTGTGGTTCATCTTGTCGTTCGGCTCCTTGCTGGAGCTTTTCTCCCGCTCCCCGTTCCGTGCCGTCATCGTTCGTTACGTCTCGTTCAGTCGTCTCGGCGTAGACTTCCTGTCTAATCCTTCCGCTGGAATGTCGTTACTGTAGCTCACTCAGTAACCGGCGCCTTCGGATCTAGCAGCCCGGGGTGGCGTGTGCTCCACGATTTTACGATTCGTTCGTGCCACCACTGGAAAAGGTTTCGGAACTACGCACTAGCAAACGTCTCGCCTAACCTCTCTTCACAAAGAAGCACTAAACGTCACTCGGACCAGGGAAGCGCACATACACACGCGCGCGCACCAGACAATCGGCACTTGATCGACTTTGGCTTCGAGGGAATTGCGAACCGGTGCGGGGGACGGCCGGCCGTGTAGGAAAGGGCGGAGAAATGATTTCAATCCACACACACGCACGCACTCACGCAAACTACACAGAAACGCCAAACACGAGAATGATGGCTGGAATGAAATTCCCCTCTTCTTCTATCCAGCGTCCGTCCACCTTCCGGTCACTTGCGTGTGTTTGTTGTGCCCCAGCCAGCGTAATTGGGTGTACGCACACGACAGCCGATTCCAATTGGAATATGGCCTGCCTCCCCGCAGGGGTAGAACCGCGGAAGAAGGGATGCTTCACTATGGTATCGACAGCTCGGGAACACTTTTCCTTTGTTTGTCCGTCCGCCTCCACCGATCGTGATGATGCACGTTGTTGCACGCACACACGCTCGATGCACGTTCGCAACACAACCGAGGCACACACAGCTGGAGGAGCTTCACCTTCCCGACACAGCACAAACACACACTCACAAACACTGCGCTTCCGTTTTGGAGCAAATAAAGCACGTAGAACAACGCCGAACGACGACGAGTCGAGCTCACACTGAAAAGTGACAAGTAAAAATAAAAACGGGTGGATGTGATTACTAGATCCTGAAAACGCACCACTTGTCATTATCTCCAACCTAGCAACGAACACAGCACGACACAATCCCGGCGAAAAAGCACAACGAATGGGGAATACCGCATCTCAGCTCGCCAGCTAAAGAAGCAACAGAACACCAACTAATGTTCCGATCGCGACTCGTCAGAAAGAAGCGCGTTGTGCAGTAGGCCCTGCAAGCGTGAACGTTATTTGGTGCTGCCTAGTGTATTCTTGAATCAATATGGCGCCGACATCTTTGCCCTTCCGACGTTGTCGGCGCTTCGACTTCGTTCCTGTTGCTGCTGGGTGAATTGTTTTGCTGCTGCTGGTTTGTTGTTGTTTTTGTTTCTCACGTCCATGACATACACGGGTGGCGCTCTGTCTGTGTGCGTGCTCTGTTTTAGACCCGCGTGTTGTTGTTGTTGTTTTTTTGTAGCCCTCTCTCACTCTCACACACTCTCTCTGTCTCTCGGTCGGTTGTGTATTTTGCGTAAATTAGTAATTTCTCTCTCGTTCTCGTTCCGGTCGGTGCAATATGCTCACACACTTTTCCCGTGTGTTGTTACTCCTGCTCTTTCTAAACACCGATACCCGTCGAATAACGCCCAAAATACTCATACGCATTTGCCCAGCTGAGCTGCGGCCGGGGTTATGTAGTGGAATGTGCAGAGCTTTACGAGCGATGTAAATAGTACGTTAAACATGTTCAAGCGCTGAGCTACGGAGGTGACATATTTTAAATTGAACCACGACTTTTGAAAAATCAAATTTTGTTTAAAATTTTATTTCATCACTTTATGAGCCTCAATCTAGTAAAATTAGTATCGAATAAGAATCATTAAATTATGCAAGAAAACCAGTTCCGTCGTCATAACAAATCAGGCGCCCTTCTAATGCGTCTGTATTATTATGATCAATCAGCTGTTTGAGCGGTGTGTTTTGGTCGCAGCAGGAAAGATTGCCGAATACAATGCCTACCGGCCAGGGTGCCCCTTCGTACACACATCTGTCAACACCCGTCCCCTTGGCATACAATCCACTTCCCGAAGCTCGCCCGTACGGTGATGATTGATGAATAGTTTTTTTTAAAGAACGTACAACAAAAACACCAACACAAAAGCAGCCACACTGGCAGGTGTACTATGACTATCGATTTTCACCTCGTTTGCCCGGAATTACTAATTGGATAAACTTTGTGCATTGTACGTTTTGAATATTCTTTTGCGCTCTACTCTCCCATACGCACACAACGATTTCATTCTCGTCTTTTCCTCACTAAACAATCGCACACATACACACACATTTAGACGCATATCCCTTGTTTTTTTTTACTTTTGAAAAAGTAAATTCTTTTCGGCCGTGCACAGTATAATTTATGTAACCACCGCACCTTCAGATGCACTTTGCGAGCCTTCCTCGATGTGCAGGTAAACTAATATGCATTTACAATAATATAGTGCAGATAGACAGGAGACATTCAATTGCATCGGCATCTTTTCACTGCTACGCAATGGCCCTTGGCCCATTGGAACAACCCGCGAATTTACGCATATGTCTCTCGGGACGATGGTGCCAAACGCGCAAACAGTGCGGTCCTTGTTAGGGCGAGCCCCGATGGCGTTCAACATTTTTCACACGACAACAATCGAGTCAACTTCAGATCTGCAAGCCAGGAACGCAATTTTTGCTGGTACTGCTAATTAGTGATCAGAAGCCAGTCAAAGCAGGATCTAGTCCTCTACGCGAATGTTAATCGATTCAGTCTATTGTAGAAAGATGTATTTTTTCGCTTTTACACAGTAAAATGTACAAACTTTTCAACAATCTCAATTTCCAGCAGCAGCAGCACGCACACCAACACGACTTTTCTTTCAATTTTTTAAATTGTGAAAAAAATAAAAACAACAACAATACTTGTGGTATCTGTCATTTTAGTAGAAGGATCATTCAGCCTTTACAGTGGAAGTGAGTGAAGCAGCCCATTGCGCATTGGTAGATGCAAAGCATCGTCTTAATAACCAACAAATCACCGTACCCGCAGCTAGAAGGTAGGACGAAATAAACTCAAACCTTCACTTTACCGCAGCTTTTATTTTTATTTTATGTTTTTTTTTCAATCGCTTTATGTGTAATCCCATCTAGCAGTTTGATCTAATCGCATATGAAATATCAGTTTGAGAAATTTGTACCAGGTGGTATGCGTTTGTTTATGTTGTAAAAAGACACTTCTGGTGTTGCAATAAAACTACACGATCATTTGTAGCGTGCTTCTCCCTTTGATATTAAAAGAAGTAAGTATTAATTCGTCTTCATCGTTATCCAAAGTAAAGCACAAAGTCTTTATTTGTGTATCTCTTCTTAACGCCGTTAACGCCCTCTGGTAGTACAGTCAAATAACCTTCCGTTTGACTCTCTATCTGACTGTCAGGCGAAACCGATCTAATCTGTAAAATTTTGCTTAGTTGGGTTATTCACCCGATCCTGGAGCTGTCAAACTCCCCAGTATTCGTCACATTCGATATTCATTCCGCTAGTGTTTCGCTCTGGAATTTATTAAAATTCTAGACTAATTCCGTGTCGCATTTTGTGAATTATCGGTTAAATACATTACACACATCTCAATCCCCAAAATGGTAAGTTTTCTCCCTCGTTTACTGTGCGGCAATCGCCTGCTCGAAGCGTTAACAGCACTGATGTTTTGTTTTCCTTTGTTAACGCTTACCCCCGCCAGACTAATCTCACCGAGGATCAATTGGCTGGTAAGTAACGAAAACCACTGCATTAGTAACAACTCGCGGATTTTGAATGAAGTCTAGCGAACAACAATGCACATGAACAATAGTGGCAGATCTTAGCAAAACGCTCGTTCGTACAAGAAGTCCGCACTTCCTGCGCGACCATTTGGATTCCACAACAGTGACGTCATGGTGTTGGTGGGGTACGGTTTCTTCTCCGCGTTGTCATGTCAGCAGCAGTGGGAAGGGTGGCGGTGACTACGGGCAACACAGGGTGAAGCACATGAAGTAAAACCGCCCAACCGATGACAAATCACGATTTTTTAAACCGCCTCTGAAGCGTGTGCATCAGCAACGGTGAACGTGATAACCGTGGCATATTTATCTAACATTCACCGTCCACCGGAGAAGACAGTTTTATGGCCTACTGATTTGACGGACGGTATGTGCGAAAAAACATCCTTCGCGAGAGCAGATGTTCTGGTGTGTTGGATACGTATCGTAAAGCAGTGCGAGCTGAACGCATGACTCACCGTTTTTTTTAAGGTAAAAGCATCATTTCGGCATTGGGAAGATCGGCGAAAGTGTACAAGGATGAAATGTTAAATGAATCATCATTAGCAGCAAAGTGAACGTAGACATTGTGGGACCGTTTTTGGTAGCAAGCGAAAGGCCATCGTTTCAATTAACTTACCTGCATCGCTTGATAAGCTATCAAACGCTGCGGTAAAGCTTTCGCTCTGAATCATACTGATAACATTGATAACATTGTGGTTGTGCAAAGAACGATAATGGTTGTTTAATATGTATTCTTCTTGAATTCTCCAAAAATTCGAACCAATTTATTAGGTTGGGTTTTAAAAGTTCAAACTTTACGAACAGTTAATATCGCTTTTTAGACGAGTTGGACCAATGGAGACTATTTTGATATATTTTTCATATTGCCATCACACTTTCGCGCTTACAAAGAACGTATTTCTAGAAGGAAGAAAGGCTTGATCTCTTTTGTTCCAAGTGTGACAACGCTATCAGCGATTCTACCAAGCCCCTACATGGGCATGCTTTTGTCGATCAACAGGTGGTTGTCGCAATCGTTATCAACGTTACCGGACGTGTCCGTTGCCATATGATACGTCGATCGTTCCATCCTATATCGACCCAAAGTTTGTTTCAAACCACAACCAGCTTTTTCGATTCGTTAATTTTAATTACTCCCTATCGTTCTCGGTGAAAAACGATCGTCAATCACTCCCGGGAACAGTCCGGATAAAAAAAAATATTGCGGCTTTTCCACGAACTTACATCCACCGTTGGTAGCCACATGGTAAAAACAAAAAGATTGCACGAAATTCCCGTACGTCACACACACACACACCAGCACCAGGTTCTGTTCCGTATGGTGAGCTTTTTTTTGCACGAACGCTTCAAACAGAAACGAGGTCGACTCATTCGCGAGACGCACCGTTCCTTAAAAGGAAAACAACTCACCACCGTCGTGGAGCCATTGGAGTGACCTCGTCGAAATGGAGCCTACATTACTACGCCACTGGGCTCCAAGGTGTGTCAATATGATGACGGAGGTAGTGGAAGGAAGGTGTTCTTTATTCCTCCTTCTGCTCCAAACCCGCTACCCGTGAGGGATGGCAACTTGTTGACCCTTGAGCCCCCCAAACACTGTATTGTTGTTCTTGCGGCCAAAGAGACTGTGTGGTGCTGTGAGTAAACAACAATCAGATTTGTTTCGCCGACTTTTTTATACTTTTGATCGTGTTTTTGTTTCGGATAAGGATTACGCACCGTTGCCGGCTGCTTGGGCGGTTGAAAGTACCATTGCCATCGGCAGTACGTACTCCGTTGGCACAAAAAACTACGCACCCTTTTCGGGTGCCACAGAAGGCGAACAATTACATAGCGATTCATAACGCATGAATGGAGGAAGATTACAAGCGGTGGCTTTAAGGGCCACTGGTCTGTCTGCAGCCAATTTGTCAGCGTAAAGGATCGGTCCATATGTGGCGGTAAAGGTTCGCAAAAGGGTTTGTTTTGATGGGATCGTTGTAATATAGACGAATGATTTATGGCCAATAGTCGAAAAAGAAACATACGCACAGTACAAGTAACATGATTGGTTCATTTTGAAAAATCAATCACAATTGTCACTTTCTCACTTTATCTTTTTTTTTTTATTTATGATAGTGGGTAACTTGGTTAAGAGTACAGTAATCAACCTTTGGCAATGGTTCCTATGATTGTAATGAGTGTAATATATTTTGGTGTATTTAAAAAAATACTTTTTTGTATCTGTAAATTTAGGAAACATCATTTTCAAGTTATTTGATACCATTCGTGTGGTTTAAAACAAGCGAGATGCTCCAAAAGAGCATGCTCGTGAGTGAGAGAAAATGGGCACGATTTTAAGTGAGTGTGTGAATTAGCTCCGACACTGCAGCCGTTAAGATCAATCCGAACGAACGAATCCGCTGCCGCAGGCAGGGTGCGTGTGCGGATCGAGCCAGTGTGTGTGTGGCACAAAAAAAACATAAAAGATTATTCAATTTTCTTCCATAAATGGTGCTGTGCTACTACGGGTTTTTGGCTGCGGCTGCGACGCTGCGGTTTGCCTTCTTTTGGTCAACTCGGTTCGGATGATGAAAACGAGCGGCGAGGGAAGGATTCATGCGTCCGCCACCATCACTGCGTCGTCGATCGCGAAATCGCGACCCCCTCCCCGTTCGTAGACTGACGATGCCGAACCGTTTACGATCGGGTGGCGAAAAACGGCACAACCCAAGTGTTGTAACGTTTATATATGGTTAAACCGGGTGGGCTTTTTATGTTTTTATTGTTCTATTCGCTTGTGCACGCGGGTGTCCTTTTGAGATGCATGAGGCTTTCGGGGCTGTTGGTGCATGCAGTATGCTGAACTGATCTTCAATCTTGAACAATTCAATTAAGCTTTTGGCACCAGGTAGATCCAAGCATAGTTTGAATACTTTCCGCAAGAGACTGCTGTAAATGTACATTTAATTAGCAGAGAAAGTTTTTTTTTTCGCGTACCAAACATAACAACATCACTTTCCATTTCGGTACGGTTCTCACAGCGCAACAACGAGTCGTCACACCCAGTTTCTGCGTTGGAAGCTGCGTCGGCAAGATGCGGGAGAGTTTCATGAGAAATGACATGAAAGAGGCGAATTTTTTGTTTGCCTACCCCGTAATAATACGACCTTAATTGATACCACGATGGCGACCGGTCACCATCTGGGAAAGTTCCCACTAGTTTCGCGAGAAAGAGAGAGAGAGAGAGATAGCGTTCGGGAAGATGGTTCGACGATGGTACGGGCTAAAGTGACACTGCATCGGTAATAAGCACCAGGAGGAGGCATTAAGAAGGTCCTCCTTTCCCTCCGGGATCCGGGTTGGGAGAACAGCCAAATAAAGTCGCGTCAGCTTTTAACAAAGATGTACACAAACAAGCGCCTATCATCGGGAAGAAAGATCTAAAAAAGGAAAACCGTTGCCATGGCAGCGCCGCACTTCCCTGTTTGGTTTTACTGGGTTTTTTTTCTGGTCGCTGCGGAATCAGTGGTCCTTTTAGGTCTCACTCGTTTCCAACATTTTACCCCTTTTCGCGACCCCATACATCGTCCTTCAACGGGGATTCATAGCATTACAGTGGTTTGCTCTCTTTTTTTTGCGCAAACACCTCTGGTTCGTTTTTTATTTTATGTTATCCGGACACACACAGCATGGCCTGGCGATGCTGTGGCGAGGTGGGCTAGGTGGGGCTAGTGGTTCCTTTCGTTTTCTTTTTTAAATGAGGTTTTGTGTATAAAAAAGGTCACTCACGTAGAATTGAACGTACGACTGTTTTTATCAATCTAACATCGTCGTGATTATAGACCAATTACAACAGACGGTAGACATCTACCAGATGGCACACAAATTCTTACAATCGAAATACCTTCCACTTCGAATGGTGATCAACGTAGACTTTTGAAATCGTACGTTACATCTTCGAAAACCTGGCAACACTGCCATGATGAAGTGTCACCATCACCACCTTCATTTCCCCTTTCCGTCAGCTTACGAAAATGTAAACAACTTAGTATCTGTGCACAACGATAGTGGCAACTTTTGTTCCATATTATTCTGCGTAATTTATTTAGTAACTGCGAAAAGTTACCGCGTGTAAGTATTTTATTTAAGTTATCGTAACGTCCGAAGTAGTTTTGAACGCTTTCAAAAGGCTCAAAAAAGTTACACACTAGAGGCCCCACTACTCGATGAGGATCCTGCACAAACTCAAGAACAACGAACAATTTGATCATATTTATTCCGAGGATAGAATATTCGATTGTTTTTGCACTGGAAACTATTGATGAAGAAATAAGAATCTTCTCTCATCTGCGTCCCAAATCTGTGTAATTTGCGTATCTGCGTGTTCGAAGACACCGCACACCGCGAAAGGTTCACCGAGAGGGCACACCATTGCCCTTATCGTATCGGTAGTACAAAATCGCAATCACAGTGCTTCGAGTGGTGGTCCATTTTTTTTTTTGCACATCTACATCTGCTAGATCCGTCTACTACGACAACAGCGGATGGCCTTCTCTGCGCCCGGGATGGAAGTCTAGCTTCTCAGACACCGACACACACACACACACAGACGGCAAAAATCCCCCACTAGGGCCCCATTTGGCCCTCCACTCCAGTAGCCTCGCAGCCACTGAGGGCCGTATTTTTACGCTCGCTACGCTCGCGGTGAAGGTGAGAGAGGTTTCCTTTCGCGCGATTGTCCCCCCTCCTGTCCCCCTCGTGATGCGCGTAGCTGCAAAACGCAACAGCATCCCTCTCCGCTGCTACCCCGGGGTGCACGTACGTACCCGATATGGAAGTAATGGCGGCTGGGGCGATGGAGATCGGTTCAGCGCAGCAGTGGCAGGGGAGGTCGATCGGTCGCCCGAGCGCTGGTGGCGGTTGGGTTCGGGGTCTGGTATCGTTTGAGTCGTTGCCGCCACCGCCAGTTGTCCGCATACTATCCGACCGTCGACACGCGTCGCAAAACAAACGCAAGCCGCGCGATCGCCTGTTGTATGTGGCGTGAAATCCGAGCTCCAGCTGTGGGTCGGTTTCGCTGTGAGGAAGGAAAAACGCTCTTTCGAAGATAAGCGGCTTGCACCCGGCGGTGTGTGCGATTGTTCATTTTCCAGAGTCACACTGGTGTTTTTGGAATTTGCCATTTGTGTGTGCGGGTAATAGCAACAAAAAAAAAACCCATCAGCTGTGTGCTGTGCTGTGGCGTTCGTGCGTATTTTTCTGCTTGGTTGACAGTTTCGTGGTGATACAGACAGGGGGTGGTGACACGGAAAACCGCAGCCATCCACCACCATCAACGGCAGTGTATGGTGGAAAAAGCGTGACCGTGAAATTGTTTGTGTGCAAACGGAGTTTTTTCTTTTCGCTTGTTGCGTCCTTGCAAATTTGCAACCCGTGGTGGTGGGGAAGAGGACACAGTCCACAGGTTAGAGACGCGGGGTAGAGTGTCATCAAGTTTGGTGCGTGAAAGTTAGCTTCATTATCATCGTCACCAACCATGTACATGTACGATCCGCCGAAGAAAAATAACTTCACATCCGTGGAAGGTAAGATCGGATAAAAGTTGTGAAATGTGCCTATGTTACCGGGTGGAGTGAGCTGTTTTTAATCGTTGGCCATAGATTTCCAGTGGATGTGCTGGACGGTGTTGAATCGATAAGGCCTTGTTAGATTAATCCATCATCTCAATATTTAGAGTGATAGAGTGATTTCTGCGTTGGTTTCCACAAAAAACTATTTGATTTAGGAGCCTCAGCTGAATAAGTTCGATATAAAAAAAACGTTCGATTTTCGGTCTTAATAACGTCTCATGGCCAAATACGTAAAATAATCAACAGAAATAGAACATCATATTAAAAGATGTTGTAATGGGCTAACAGCTTACGACTCAGCTAATTCTAGAGCTGGGCTCTAATTCTGCCACGATCTGCTAGCAGCAAGTTATGGAGATTTCTAATAGAAATTATGCTCCCAACAAAATGTGTCCAGTACTTTAAAGAAGATTCGTATTTTTTGTGTGTTTAATTTGAGCGCTGAACCCAGTAGGCCCTGGATAGGCCAATTTATAGAGAGGAAATGCCCTGAGACTTAAAATGTCTGTCAGTGCAAGTAGGCACTGACAATACGGCTACATGCAACCGTAAATACAGTTAACATAAAAAAAAATTTGAGCGCTGATTGTAATTGATTATGTAAAAGAGTGATGGGAACTCCTTTTTAATCGGGTCACTAAATCG
>JXWZ01004393.1:0-11468 GCA_000956215.1 Anopheles farauti No. 4
CTGGGATGGGTTCGAGTACTTAAAGTGTTCGAATAATAACCGCACGAAGAGTGCTGGTAAAAATTAATACCAAACACGACCGAAAACGTGATCCCGGCGACCCGGCTCATACCTTCCGGCCATCCGGGTTTCGCAAACACATACATCAAGAGGAGCGTGTAATTTATTACCGCATGAACTCTAAACTGCGCTGCCAATGAGACTTCCCGGCAGCAGCGACGCGAAACGCGACGTGGAGCTGAGAAAGTACTCGACCCGCGGGCCCCCGCCGCAGTACTAATGAAAGCCCTCCCCGGGAAGCGTTTGCCATGCACTAACACATGCGCACGGAACGAATTTGTGCGCTTGGGGCTATTTGTTTAGTTTTCTATTTCGCCCGTTATCCACGGTGCCGCCGTACAGGGTGATGACGATGCCGCATGCCCGGGACACGATCTTTTCACCCGACGGAGTAACAAAAAACAAACAAAAAAACATCCGATCTGTGGTTGCGGTTTTAAGAAGATCTCCCACAATGTCACGACCAATATCGGGGCCGCCCTCACCCGTGCGCGTTGACATGGCAATGGTCGACCATACCGTAGCCCCGTAATATGATTTTCTCTCGATAAATTATTCTACGTGCCGGGACCCATCACACAAAACGACCCTGTTTTTTTTTTCTCTCCCCTTCGGACTTCACCGTGCCCTACGATCTCTCCCGCGCGCGCTGAAGGTAAAATTAATGGAGCGCTAAAATCGATGTTTGGTTGATAATCCTCAAGCCGAAGCTGTCCGCAGTACGCCTCCGTTCGATGCACCGTCGTCCATCTGTGAAGCCCTTTCCCTTTCCCTTTTCCTTTCCTCCCCCAAGCGACGCACGAGAACAGACAGCTCGCGATGCGAGTTACAACAATTTACTTAGTGTGGCCCAAAGCCGCAAACGACGCGGCCAAGCGCCGCCCTCGGCTTAAAAGCTTAAACGCTCCGTTTGAGCATTTGTGCAACAAATTTGCAGCCCCGGCTATTAATCTTGCGGGAGCCTTCGTCTGACCCTTCGCTCCCCCTGGACGCTCGTGCTGACCACTCGGGACGTCGGACATCGGCACTATTCTTAGCACGAGCATCGCGAGGTCCCCGTGTGTGTGCGAGGGTTAGAAAGAAAAGAAAAAAAAGAGTAGCAAAACAAATATGGCGCAAATCGGCTACTAGATGGTTCCCAGTGCCGCGTGTCACACCGCCATGATTAATGGGGAAGGGTTGGCGAGCAAGGGTTAGTTCTCGTGTGGAGCAGCGTAAGGGGTGGCTGTGATTTGACACTTCCCAGGCGAGCAGTAATCCTTTTATCCGGAAGCAGCGCCTGTCCCGGGTGTCAATAGGGGAACGTCAATGAACCGGACGCCACCGTCAGATATACGATGACGGTCCGGATCCGGTTCGCACCACCACGACTCCGGTCAGGATGCGTTCGACAGCGTCCTACACGATTCGTGGCTGACGCTGCTGGACGTCCAAACCCCACCCGAATGGCAATAAATTGATAATTAAAAGCAAATAAATTAAAACATGCTGTTCGCGGTGCGCTGACTGCTCGGGCTAGGACCCCGGAACGCCAACTTGCCCAACATTCCAAACCATCCCACCGGTCTCCCGGCTCGCTCGGGGTTCGCGTCCGCAATCGCGATCGCAATCGAGGCACCGAAAATGGTAGGTGGAGCGTAAAATAGTGCAGCTCCATTGCGGCTCCGCCCGGATCCAGGGGCGGATCTCGTTTGACCGAAGGCGACCCTATTTGCGATCATATTTACACCTCTGCACCTGGAGCCGGGATTGTTGCTGCAAGCGAGGCGAGAATAAAATGTCCCCACAATTGACATCGGGAAACGAGCCCGGGTACGCGTGGACGGGGCGGTCTTCCACCGGCCGAAGCAACACCCAAAAAACCCGAACCAAACAAAACACGCTGAGCCCCATCGTTGTCTTTGCGCCGGCATAAATTACCCGGTTAAATATAGCCCGCGACACCATTTGTTTCGCGCACACGTTTTCGCGAGACGAACGACCACTTTTGCAGGCCGGTTGACAAATGGGTGGCGCGCACGCGGCCACCCGGCGGGGGTTGGAATGCGGGCTGGGAGCAGGCCCGGCCACTGCGGAGGCGGCCAGCAGCAAGTGTTGAGCAAGTGGCGAACCCCGCGGCCTCCTTAGCCTAATGAGCGGCCCGTGCGCTGTGACAGGCGGTGGGATTTGAAGAGTCGTCGATGGCGACAACGATCGTTTGCTGGGGGGACACCGTTTCGGGTTCGATTTGCGGCAGGTTGTGGTGCCACGGTTTGTGACTTCATTTAGCAACGCTCGACGCTTGCGGCGACCGAAGCCGATTGCATCGAAAGGGCTTGCCGGTGGGGTAGGTCTGGGGTTGGAAATAAATCAATCTGGTATTGATTTTCATGCGACACTAACTTGAACGCGGTTGCATTTAACGATTTTTTTTCCTGCCTAGATTGATCATCAGAACAGTTCATCAACATATATAGTTTCTCCATTATTTTGCAGATCCTAGGACAAGGAGTAGGTTTTATGCGCGATTTCTGAACTTACATTCGAACGGCTTTCTAGCGGCATCAACGAGGAATCGTTTCAGTTTCAAATTTCCAATTCAAAAAACTAAATATTTTTTTCTCTACTATCCTTCCAAAAGAGTTGATTCTTGACTTATTATTCACCGAAAACTGTTGTCTTTAAATTATAAATAAAAAAAATTGCGTGCGAATCCAACTGCGCATTAAAATGGAACATAAAAACCTTTTTTTCTTCTCTATAATGCCTTCATCATAATCGATCGTCGCCAAATTTGCAATAAAAATTAATTATAAGCTGTTTGATTACGTGAAATCAGACACTCTGATGCGCCGGCTCGCATATCGGGTTTGTAATCAGCGTAAAAAAAAAGCATCTTTCGATATTTGGCCCCAAACATTGGGGCCGTTGAAGTGGGCGACCGGTTTTAGGTAATGAAATTAAAGAGGTTCTTATTTTCCACACTACTGGCAGTCGGATTCATTGCTCACTCATGAGCCCAAAAAATCCTTCATTTTATTATCAAAATTATGAGCCTGCGCAGTGTTAAGGACACGAAAAGAGAAACCCGTTCACCGCGCTAGTTGAACTCACCTTCCACCGGGACGCGGTTTAATAAAAACGTTTAATAATAAAAAACATTCAAGTAACAACTTTCTAGCGTAAGAGTAAAACCCTTCGCACGCTTAAACCCGCCGCTTAAGCAAGAATTAAGCCGGCGAGGGTGAAATGTAACCCGAATATGCTGGTTGCACGGGAGTTTACCGGGACGCCATCTAAAGTCACCCGAGCCCAAGGGCGGGTGCCTTATGGGAGTTGCGGTCCGAAAAGTCCGCACCGTTCGCGGCTTACACGAACGAACCACTTTCACCTCGCACTAATGGACGACATTTATTGACCTGTAGCTGAGGTGCAATTAGTACTACCGGCGACATGGTCCGATCCGAAAGCTCCGGGACGAACAGCATGTTGGAGAGGATGTAAAAGGCGTGTTGGGGGAGGTTGTTAGAAAGCCTTTTTTCCCGGCTGCACATCCCATATGGCACACGGCCCGGCTGGTGGAGTAATATTTGTTACGATTATTACCTATTATGCGATGCTCGCTACCTGGCGGCTGGTGTGGTTGAAGAAACCCCACAGGGTGCCGGTTGCGCAGGGTAGTAGGTACTAATCAAACCGGGCGAGGAGTGCCATCGTGGTGGTTGCAGTTGCACCCGTATGCAAACAAGCGGCATCGCTTTAAGATCTCGCCTCTCGGCTGCGTTGCGGAATCCTTGGCGGAAGGGGAACCATTACCAGCACGTCACGTCGTGTCAACCGTTTGTATTAGCGATCGCCGCATCACGCTCGGGGACATTGCGACAAGTGACACTTGAGTGCACGCTGTACAGATGCCGCCAATCGATTGCAGCAGCAGCAGCAGCAGCAGCAGCAGCAGTAAGCAGAAGCAAAACAAACGCCGTTGACCACCGCGAGACCATTTTCTGCACACGACGAAATGTGTGACGCTGGAGCGAGCCAAACCTTGCCTGCAGTAGCCTTACGGAGAGGTCCCGTAGCGTTAACCAACTTCGGGAGCCGCTCACGACGACGTTTGGTGTGTGCGTGCGAGGAACATTACTGCTTTGGCTGGCGCCACGAAACGACCCTCATAAGCGCAAGCGGTCGCCATTCTGCAGTCTCCACCGGGTCGCGCACGTAGGCGCACACGTCTCGAATGCATCGTTCGAAGTCCGAAGAGGAATAAAAATGAAAAAAAAAAAAAACAAAACAGGTTGATCGAAGTTAAATCGCAGCAGCAACAACAACAACAAGGTCGCCAAACGGCCACCTCCACCCGGCGAACCTTTACCCTTCCCTCACGGAGTGGGTGATGATGTTCGACCGATCGGTGGGCGCAAAGCACGTCCGATGGCTATCTTGCGGACACCGGTGTCCGTTCTGGCCGACAACGGGCCCGTTCTAAACTGCGAAGGCGTTCCGCAACGATCGCTCAATTTTCGGCAACCCAACGACCACGCGGGCCCCACATAAGTCGCTCGTTTAAAGATTAATGGGAAAACATCAACCATCACCGGTGGCGGTGGCGTGCGTGGGGCGTCCAAACACGTCCAGCGGGCGGCCACACCATATACGCACACCACGGGTGACGGTGGGTTCGCGCGTTGTAGGCGTCTTCATCGGCGGGGCTGGGTTTGGATTTTACGGTTGCGGAATGAAGCGATTTAGATACAGCGAGGTGCGAGCAGCAAAACTTGCTCCCCGATTCGAACACCTTCACACCGACTGTGGCTGTGGCAGGAAAGCGATGAAATATGGTGCATAATTTGCCCGTCCCGGGTAAGCGTCTTAAACGTCTTCGTCCAAATTTTGCCGTGTAAGCAGCTTATTTCGGCGCGAGGTAAAAAAAAGTCACAAAAAAAAAAACCGAAAGTGGCTTTCTTCCGCGAGCGCTTAAGGTAGTTTGGAAGTTATAATACGATATTATCGCTTAACATGCCCCGCACATTACAATGGCGATCGGTTGCACGAGGCCACGACCCGCGGGTTCCTGATTAAATAAGCTGCCAGACGTCCGCCATGTTGCCTCCATTATCGATGCGACGAAAACTGATGAAACCGGCCCGGTGGATTGGCGCAATCCCGCGCGGAATGCACCATTGACAGACGGGAAGGCATTTTCATCGGCCGGCGGGCCCGATCGGACGAGTGATTAGGGCAGAATTTTCCACCCTTCGTGCCAGGTGTCCGAACGGCGCAGGCGCGGTGTAATTTGTCCAGCGAGAAGGTCCACCGTTCGCCGGGGACGAGGTCGTCCGTGGCAACACATGTTCATGGCGGCGATTGTGCGAGATCGATCGAGAGCGATATGCGCCCGCGAAGGGGGTTGTGCGGTGGGGGGGTGCGACGCTGCACTGCAGCGACCGATCGGTGCCGAACCTGCTGCGTAGGCTGCAAAACGGTGCCGGGGTTTTGTGTCGAAGCCCAGCGTCGCCGCGAACGTTGCGCCAGCGGAACAAGTTTTTTCGCACATCGTGGCGTCGGCCGGCGAGCGCCTCGGGAGCACCGTTTCGCAGAAGTTCACCCGGTTGGCGTCAGTCACGGCACGGCGTCGCCGACCTGTCGCTGCTGCGATCGATTGGCACGAACTCAGCGCGTTACACAACTTCGCGGCATGACCGTCGTACGAGAGCTTCCGAGAAGTTCTCCTGCACACTTCGCACCAGAAGTGTCTGTGATGATCGCATTTCAATGAACGACAACCTGGTGGACAATGAGATCGTTACCAGTTGTACTTTTTAACCCAACACCGCCCAGGTGTCACTCCAAAACTTTGACGGATGATAAATAGCAACAGGCACCCGGAGAAGCCAAATCAAACGTCTTAAGATGACCAAAAAAAAAAGCCAAATTCTGCCGGGAATTGGGTAGCTGAAAATGGAATCTATGATTTATGAAACGCTCTCGATCGAAAGGCTGAAAAGTCGGCAGGCAACATGTTGGCACTAGGAAACGGTTGTGATATGGAAACCGGCCGCATCTCCCACCCTACCAGTGGGGGTGTTGACGGATCGTTCCATCATAAATAACTCCCTCCCGGTGCGCGTGGAGATGTACCGACGGTACTTCCCTCGACGAGGATAGATTTCACCCCGACTGGTTTCGATGACTCACCTGAAAGTAAAGAGAACAAAACGCTCAAATTGATGTAAGACAGCGTGCAGGCTGGGTGCGGGAAAATAAAACAAACAAATAATCTAGGAAACGAGCGCGGGCGCGCCGCGATGGGTTCGACTTTTTTTCGGCCCACTCACACAAACACACGGGGTGTCGTTAGCGCGACCCGGCGCAGCCTGAGGACATGTTTCCGAAGATGGGCGAGCTAACTAGCGAGGCTCCTTTTTGAAGCCGTAGGTTTTGACAACCCACTTGCAATGGCGCAACGTAAACTTGATTCGAAAGGCTGTAGAAAGCTGGATTTTGTTGCGTTTAAAAGTGTTTCATATTTTATAGTGTGTACATGTTTCTTAAAACAAAATTTCGCAGGATATTATTATTATTATTATTATATAATGACATTGGTGCCCAAGGAATGCGGTCGGTACTTTTCCAAGCCCTCAAAACACGTTGCCCTATTTAGCACATTTTTCAAATTCTTAACGCTATTTCAAATGTTCTTCCCACGAATCGAAGCAGGCCGCACAAATTAATGCTCACACACCTGCGATACTGGGCACCTACGCACACAACGCTCAGTTCTCCTCCTCTTCATACGGTGCTGCCTGTTGCCACACACACACGCTCCTCGGTGCGCATTCCGATCGATTATTGCACCGAACGCAATCGCGAATGCGCAAAAAAAGACGTTGGAGATTTGCGATTTATTTTGTCTCCCTTTTTTAATAGACACAAAATTTTGCCTACGGTGGTATACGGGGAAGGGTGGCCGATAATTTACGAACGCCTGGGTGGAAGGGGGAGAGGGGGAGCAATTTTTCATGTCAAACTATGCGCCGTTTTTTACATTTGAAAATGTCTCCTATAAACTTCCTTCTTGTTAGTGTGGAGGCTGTTCGTAGGGCTCTTCGTTAGAGGATGGTAATTGGTTTGGAAGAGAATGGTTATGAAATCAACTTTTGCTTTAATAATCTGAGATTTCTCTTGATCCGAAAGAAGAGTTTTGGTCAGATGCAAATTTTGCAGCGAACTACAGAAAATTTGTGTAAATTTTATTAAAAAATAATCAGAAAAGAAAATTTCCTTTCAAAAAGTACAAAATATATCCTCGCATTTCTATCTTATTTGAAGAAAAAAGCACTCATGATTCCACTCTTATTATTTTTTCTACCTCTCCTAAAGCTATCCAACGGCACATGTCGTTCATTTGATCGCCTTTTCAGGCCACCCTCTTGGTACGATCGCTCGATTAGCATAAATGTCGCACTCGCAACATTAGTCTTCCACCGGAGTGTGGATGATCGGGCCCGATGTCGTCGCACTCGCCGCGAATCCCTGCGCGCTGTTAATTAATATTCAAGATGCAAATGCAACTACACGTTCGGCGGCAGCTATTACTTCACCAGCCGGCTTCACCGCTTACGATCGCGTCACAATGTAATTAAGGCGAAGCAGAGCTCCATTTCGATAGACTTATAAGCGAAGCTGCTCTCAATCGCAACTGTCCCTGATGATAAGCTAAAAATTATATTACGAGCAAGTGACATGATCGATCTAGCGATGGAGAGATCTCGATCGGCGGTCGTTTCTGTTACACAACTCGGTACCATTATTGATCGATCTTTTAATGTGCATTTTACGCGATTTGGCAAAATTTTCTTAATTAAACAAATCCTCATTAATTTAAAAAAAATTATTGCAAATTAAAACTACCCATCCTGTAGGTCACCGTTGGGGTTGGGAAAGGAAAATAAAAGCCCATAACCTCAACAAGCTCCACTTTGATCGTGGTATTTGCTCTATAATTAATACACCGTCCAGCCGGCGTGAACTCTCCGTGCTATTTGCGATTCGTAACGCTGTGTAAATTGTTTTAAATGATTTTCGGAAACCATAAAAAAGCTCTCCCGCCGTTGCACCGAATCGCCAGGCGAGGCAGGCGGACCGTTTCCCGCCGACTAGAAGTAGCGACACAAACCGATCGGCAGTGGAATATGCACCTGAGCCACCGGCCACCGGAGGATGGCCTCGAATGCCAAGTGCGGCAGGCGAGCGAACGACAAAGTCGTCGTCGTCGTCGTCGGCTACACGGTCGCCGACACGGCAGGACACACGCGCTGTAATTATCCTTAATTTACGTTCTTTCATAAATGAGTGATTTCCGAACTGGACTGGCGCTCGCCGTGGCCGCGGTGGTTGATAAAACTTTTTTGATTAAGAGCATACAAGAGCGCCGCCGTGCAGCTTTTTCACACAGAAATTGCACACCTTCGGCACGGTACGGGCGGGACGGGTGGCGCCACAGCAACCGCGCAACCGGCTAGACACTGTAATTTTAAGGTCGTCTCTTGCTTATCCTGCCACAATTTGTTTTGTATAATCTAGCGGGAGGGAAGGGTTGCTTTTATTTTTGCTGCTTGCAGCTGGAGTAGCGTCGGTTTTAATCATGAACAAACGCTAGGTTCGTCGCTTACTTTTCGCAACGGATTCGAAAGACTTCACCGTAAATCACGCGTGCTGTTCGCTCATCTTGCTCAAAGCGAAGCCTTCCCTCGGCTCGCCCCTTTCCGTTGGCCAATCGGCCCGGTGGTTATGGGTCACATAAATATTTATTCTGCACGCTTTCTTTGCCCTGCATCTCCAAGAAAACATCCCACAAAATTGCTTTGCCAAAAAATGTGCACTTCCCATATTTTACATCCTGCGGTGTGCGATCAGCCGCGCAACTTTCTCGTGCTGTGTATGGCTGTTTTTGTTTTCTTCCCCTTCAGCTTCAGCCTCCGCACTGAAGGGCGTTGCTGCCGGCGGATGATGCGGATCGCATCCCTCGGCTTGACTTATGCGCGACGGGTGGAAAACCATTTTGCGCCTTTTTTTTTTGGCCCGCGCGCGCGTGCGCAATTGCCGTTTCTTACAAAAGAGCCTTTTTTCGCATTTCCCCGGGAGACGGGAGACAATGTTGCACCGGTGGGAGATATCGGATCGCAAACCAACCGGCCCGCCATTCTGTCCCCAACAACTTATTCACCCTTCCCGACGTTGCGCGACGAACGCCAAGTGGTAAGTGCGAAAGTAAAATTAATGGTTTACGATTTTTCCCCCCCGTCCGATATTACATCGAAATGATTGTCCACGTACCTTGGCAGTGGCATTGGTCCGGTCGTGCTAGCGGCCTTGCGGGGAGAAGTAAACATTTCCGGGAGAAAGAAATATTGCGTACGCGACGTAAAACAAAATAAATGCACCGTTGTATACGTTTTTAATCGATATTCATGCAACGGTTGGTGGTACAATTGTCTGAAGTACGAAAAGATTAATTGCAGATCCGCTTGTCCCGAAGAAAGCATTCTGCTGTTTTCTTTTTTGGTTGACCCACCAGCTTTTGGTGTGAACCAAAATAAAAACATAACACGAAAAATAATAAATTGTTTTGGAAATGAGTTCAAACCATGGCAGCACAAAAAATTATGTTCGTAGAATTTTCTTTACAAAGAATTATTCTTACAAATGAATTATAATCATTGAAATTCATTTGAATGTCTTAAAACAAGCAATCTTTTAAAAAAAGCTTCCGTTTGTGGAATTATAGTTAGAATTGGTTAAATAAAATATTTTTTCAAGAAAATCAAATAAAATAAAAAATAAAAGGAATCAAATAAAACCATGAATCATGTTTTGTTCAAAATCTAATCCCGAAAGAAATAATGTAATAATGTAAATAAAATAATTAAATCAGAAATGAAAATTAACTTCATAAAAATCAAAGCAATCATCGGCCGAATTTTCAACTATTAAACATGTTCACTAGCGCCATCTGTTGTCGAGTAAAATAATTACAACGATAACAAATTTAAAATTAAATATTTTTACCTTGATTTATATAAATACAAAACCAAAACTTACAAGAAAAACATAATTTACGGTCACATATAGCCTAGCAAACAGTAATGTACCACAATTGTTGCATAAATGATCGTTTATTCTAGCGAAAACAAGTCGCAAATCATCAGCGTTTGTACCGAGCGCTCAAGGTGGACCAGTTATTGTTATTGACAACAGCGCTACCGCGCGTGTGCAGACAATCGGTAAAATGATTAATTGTCACAAATATATCGCCAGCTAAAGAGTCATTTTCAGCGGTGGGTTTTGCGGAAAACACCGCTCGGTCGAAACGAGCGGGCGAACGGTGCGAGAGAAAAGATAAATGCTGCGGCATGAACTGTCATTGTGATCGTCTGCCAAAACCCGGCTCGGAAACGTGCCCCGAAGCGGTGCGACCTTTTCAACTCTTCACGCACTTCATTAGTACCCATCCCTCCTGGGGGCCCCCCCACCCCACACACCGTCCGCTTGTGGGGATAATCGAAGCAATTTTGCAGCCTCCACTGATTGCAATCGCAGATCCACTTGCAGCTGAAACACATCCTTACGGCCACTTTTGACAGCGTGTCGTCGGGGTGCGAGAGCGCACTGATGACAGAATTGGCTTTGTTTTCTTCTTCTTCCTTTCCTTCTTCTCACCTCCCACCCGGTAATCTCGTCTGCCGGGTCTCGGGCCAGGTCCGAGGGCAATGATTGAACGACACCCAAATACGCTAATTACACGTCTCAGCGCACTGTCAACGTAAAAGGAACAGCAACGGGATGACGTGGAAGTGCAACAAGACTGCCGCGTAAGTATCACACTCTCTCCCTCCCCCCCCCTCCTCCCTCCACCCAACAGGATGGGCAATAAATTGAGATGCTTATCGGCGGTAGGTTAATGTCTTAAAGCGGCTGAAAATGAGGTCAACCCGCGCGTGGAGCGGAGGAACCCCGAGAACGATGGCGCTTTTTTTTTTTTTTTTGCTCTCGCTGCTGTGTTCAGGGATCAGCTCAGGGGCGCCACCCGGGGGACCGGGGGAGACCTTTAAAGAACTGGACTAGAAGCGGGAGCGACGCCTGACGGGGCGAGCCGTGCGGCAAATTATGATGATAGCCTTTTTCAGCGGGCCCGCAATCGTCCCATAAGGTGACACCACATAAGCCGGGCGGGCACCGCGCGGAAAGCCACACACGAGGAACGCTTACGTCACGGTCGGGTTTGCGGAGGACGAGGACAGAAGAATGTGAGAGCATTTTTCCACATTTACATTTCAAGAACTGTGCTGCAGATTACCCTCGGGGCGCTTCAGAAGGATCCCGGAGATTAAATCAACCCAAGAAATGGACATTAAATGGGCCGTTCTGGC
>JXWZ01004396.1:0-26435 GCA_000956215.1 Anopheles farauti No. 4
AAAATTTCCTACTGAAAACTGCCACCAAAAGAGTGTTTACTTTTTCTGTAAATATTCGGATAATTCGAATGTTTTTTAATTATCGGTTTTTTCGACGATGTTAAGAAAAAGACAGGCGACTTCTTGCCGATGAAATTAGATTCCAGATGGGAGACAATTTTGTCGATAAGATCTAATGTACACATTCTTATTGTTTGCACGAACAGAGTGTGCATTTAATAACTTATGTTGTTTCTCATTCATAAATTAAAATATATGTAAAATTTTTTTATGAAACTATTGCACTAAATTGCCGGAAAACTGTAGCACTGACCCTACTGTATTGATTAAATAAACATAATAAACCGGTAAATGAGTTGAAAAGCTTTAAATTTTAGTCCTTAAAACGCAACTGCCATGGCAAGTTAAACCCATGTTCGGTGTGCTTCCTATAAGGCTCGTGAAAGTTAATGAAAGGAGATGGGAAAATCTTTCCCAAAATTGTCCAGAAAAAAAACCGTTTCCGGTATTTACACCGCATGGCTGTAAAGCTTTCCTTAAACCCGTTCTGCGGCCGACAAAGACGGCATGATAAAAAGGCACGGCACGGGTGGTTTGGTGCCCACCGTGGACGACCTTACCGATGCCCTTGATGTAATTCGCACTTCTCGCACACCACCACCCTCGTCAATATGCGTGCATGCGTGCGTGCGAACGTTCGCTTCGCTGTGTAAAACTAGTCACCATTTGCGGGTCTGTTAATTGATTTTATTTGTGTTTCACTAATCATAAATAAACATCCAAGTGTGTGTGGAGGGGAATGGCTGGCAGCGGTAGTTATCGAAGCCGACGGCGGTCAAGGGCGCACAGAGTTCAAGATCGTCCGAAATCAATCCTACCGGAGAAGGTGGGATGGGGAGTTTTTTTTTCACTCTCTCCCTGTTATGTTCTTCCCATTGGCGTTGCATAAAAAAAACATCAACGATCGATCTCACCCGAAAGAAGTGCGCTTTTTCGGTGCGACAGAAAGTGAAGCGACCGTATCCTGGGGCGCGACACCGGACCAACCGAGGACCGAGGCTGCCCCATAATGAATGTGTGTTCCTACGCCGTCTGCCGAAAGAGTAAGGATCTCCGCTCCGTGGGGATGTTCGGGAATACCGCAATGCGTTATAGATCGGGCTGGCGGAAGGACGATGGCAGTGTGTCTGTGTGCGTGCATGTGTGTGTGTTTGTGGACGAAACGAAATTGGTCCGCAACACTCATCGCGTCTGCGATCATGCGCAGTCCCGTCCGAAGTTCGTTTGTTCGGTGTGTTCGGAAACTTCTTTGGGGGTTTTTGCATGTGTATGTTTGTGTGTGATGACATCCGCACACACACACACACACAGACACACGTGCGCACGGGTGTGTGAGTGCGCAAAACCTTGTCGGAAATATGATGCCGGGAACGAAAAACGTCTTCCCGCTACGCTCGGTGGGTGTTTAGTGGAGGTCGATCACTTCGGTGTATGAGGTTAATTTCAAAGGTGGCCCACCGCACCACCGGACCCCTCGCCTGTTTCTTCCTCTGCTTGCAGGTACTATTTGGTGGTCTGTCTCACCAGGGCAGATCAATAGCATCTCGCGCACGTCACATCACGTTGGAAGAAAGCTAACAGCAGCAGCATCAGCATCATCACACGGGGACCCTTTTTCTTTCTGTACTGCAGCATTCCGGGGGTTTTCTTTCTTTTTGGTGCTTCTGTTTGGCGCACACCCTTTCCCCGGTGTTCCGGGGGATCTACGGAGCGTGTTTTTTTTTTTTCGTTCGGCGCGCAACAGACACAACCGAATTTCGAACGAAATTCAATTAAAATCTCCCCGAAGGCCGAACCTGATACGATTAGGTTCGAGCAGAGGACGAACGTTAGAGTTTTACCGCAAATAAAAAATTGCGACCGTTGAGAACGCGTTCTTGAGGTAACATTCTTAACCCATATAACTTAACCCCTCACTCCATTTTCCTCGAACGAGTTCGAGACATCCGGCTAAATTTAGCTCCAACTTAAATTGATTATATTCTCCTCCCCGCGTATGTTCCTGTTTGGATTGCTTGATTGAAGAGGCAACAGCAGAGATCGAACACCGCGAGCCAATGCAAAAACAATCACACGTTTTGTACTCTTCAGATGCTTCTATCCGCTTATCGTAAGGCTCGGTGCGTGTGCGGTTGAGAAGCTGCGAGTTCCAGTAGTAACGAATGAATTCGTTCGATTGTTGGATTCACATATACACACGTGAGGCCCTAGTGTGGATGCCACAAGGGCTTATGACTCATCCCCAGCGTGTGGTTTTCATGCGGCTATATGCGCAAAGTTTGCAGTGAAGCATTGCAATCGGTTGCAAAGACAAACAACAACAACAACAAAACAACCTCCGTACATTGTGTGAACCCCGGTTCTTTGCTGAGATTGAAAATCACACGAAAAGAAAAAAAAATCACCCACCCGCCCGCGTATTGTATTGTGTTGTGTCGCGATTTGCCTTCCGGAAAGTGGTGCGGGCAAACAAACGAACGAACGAACGAACGGCCACGTCTCAATGACGTTCTGCTGGTGCGAGCAGAAGAGTGACGGCTCATAAAATATTAAGCTGATCGTTGCTAAAACTGTGTCCGAGCGGAGATTTTCTACACACACACACATCGCCCCGGGGAGGGGAGCGAACTGTCAGATAAAAGGGAATTTTCAAGAGGAAATAGAAAGAAAGGGAACCGTTTTCTGCAACGGATGCAGCTATTTATAGGCTGGCTTTATCCTGTGTTCGCATGCATATGCGAACGAAAGCAGCCGCTGCTTTGTGTGTGCATGCACGCGCGGAGGAGAACCGATCGAAAGCGATGTAATATAGGAGGGCTTAAGACTAATACTTACAACCGGGTGATGATCTGCGCTCGTAAACAATAGATTTTAATAAACGTTCGCAGATAAGCAGGCCACGGAAGAGAATTGTGGTACGAATTCGTTTTTCATCACGCACGATTTGCTTGTACAACAACAACAAAAAAACAGGTTTCCATTCCAACTCTACTCGCGTTATGCAATTATCTGGCCGGCAATGGGGCAATGTAGTTCGCAAATTTAATATAAAATCGTGCCTGATAAAGATTTCATAACAAAAGGGAAGCATCCGGGAAGCGTATTTTTGGAGACGCGATGGAGACGCCCGGTACTTTGTAGAAAGGATAATGGAAATGGTGCATGAAAGTGGCAGCTATCGGGATTATTCACCAGCTCCACTGGCCAATGCCAAAGAAACATGTTCTGAAGGCTCTCGAACCATACCCCGCATATGCTTATGGGAGATGTGTTTGAAGGTTTGATGGGTGGTTTTGTAAGCTGATGCTATCGGGACGGCTCAATCGAAGCTACAGACGTCAGCAGACACCGGGCCCACCCCTTCCTGCCGCACTATCACGCCCGTATTGACGTCATCGATTATGCATGCAGAAGGGCATCTCGTCGTATCTCTCGATTAGCTGCGGGAAAGGTAAAGAGTTTCTGCTTTTCCACCTTTGCCTTCTAGTGACTCAACTGGTGCGCGCGTGCCTTGGAAGGCCGCGGAGTTTAGGGAAAAAACGAGTCGGCACAAGTTTTCTTCTGTATACAATTTATTTATCCTCGGTATTTAAATTTTTCACGAAAAACGCTCCGCGAAAGTTTTATGAAATCTTCACAAAAGCCAGTTATTATCGATATTTGGATGCTAAACAATAACCCCGTCATCGGTTGTCGTATGTGGGAGCTTTTTCGTTGGGTTTTTTTGTTGTTGATAAAAATGCTTTTTGTTTCCTTCCCCAGTTTGGCACACGCAAACGCTTGGTTTTGTGCGGATCGTTTGCGCGCGCATGGTGGCATCCGTTTGCGGAAGCTTACTGCGAACAATGAAGTGAACGGCTGCTAGGGTAGGGTGATGGTGTCATTTAAGGGCAGGAACGTTCGCTTTCTCACGCACGCACCGTTTGATTTTAGTGCGTGGGCGTCGGCAAAAATGGGTATGGGTGAGAAAGGGGGTAAAGGATGTGCTGAATGTAAATAATGCGTCCTACGTACGTTCTGCTGTAGCGTTTGTCGACACGACGCTACGGAGAAGGGTGCGGCTTTCGGGGGTGGGAGAAAACAAAAAAAGGGAATGAAATTTTCTTTTAAAAACTTTATTTATATCAGAGTTCATGGATTGAGTGGTGTTGGAATTGATACTTCCACATATAACCATATAAATTTGGGAGGAAAAGGCAATCATAGGATGTCATGAAAAAAAGTTTTAAATATACTGAAACAGTACAGCGAGCTGAAATCAACTCAAACTCAACTCAAACTCAACTCAACCTTATCTCCAACTCAATTCAAACTTAGCTTGCAAAACTCTATGGGGGAATAGGGAGGAGGGAATTTTGAAGCATATTTGCAAACGTAAGCGGATGGGTTCAACTACTCTTACCTTTTGATAGTTTTCATTTCTTATAAATATTGCTCTTGTATCGGTAGTATACAGCTAATTTACCTATAAAGCGTAATTACTAAGCGAATGCCGAAGCTGCAAACAAACATTCATTGCCTCATATGCGCGCGCTGCTTTCCGTTTTCTCTCTCCGTGTCCATCGAACCAACAGGCACAGAGCGATGACGAGGATATGCCCGAGGATGTGGCTGTGCCGGTGGAGGGCAGCTTCATGGAGGATTTCTTCAAGGAGGTGGAAGAGATACGGATGATGATCGACAAGATCCAGGCGAATGTCGAGGAAGTGAAGAAAAAACACAGTGCCATCCTGTCGGCCCCACAGTCGGATGAGAGTAAGTGTTTGTTAGTGTGTGTGCGTGGTGGAAGGGTAGCTTAACTAAGCAGTGACACCGTTTTTATTCGCGCTTTTCTTCTTTCAGAAACCAAACAGGAACTCGAAGACCTTATGGCCGATATCAAAAAAACTGCCAACAGAGTAAGAGGGAAGCTTAAGGTACGTTTTAACGATTCCGCCCCATCGGCAACGGCCGGCACCCGCTTCCCCCATGTAACCGTGTACACCTTTCCTTTCCTTTGTAGGGTATCGAGCAAAACATTGAGCAGGAGGAGCAGCAGAGCAAGTCGAATGCCGATCTGAGGATACGAAAAACGCAGCATTCGGCACTATCGCGCAAGTTCGTGGAAGTCATGACGGAGTACAACCGGACCCAGACTGACTACCGAGAGCGTTGCAAAGGAAGAATACAACGACAACTGGAAATTAGTGCGTACCCAACGGCGGCGAACCACACACGTTGCCCGCGATGCTAATCGATCGTTTTATTTTTGTAGCGGGTAGAGCAACGACAAACGAAGAACTCGAGGAGATGTTGGAGCAAGGCAATTCGGCTGTCTTCACGCAGGGGGTAAACGATACGTTACGATTTAAGATGTCTCTACGTCCATGCGTTGGACGCTGGCGAGAGACCCAATGCACTTCTATTCCAGATTTCTAACCGGATCCCTAATCGTTTTCTCCTTTCTTCTGTCCGTGAACCCCCGTTTGCCCAATCTCCGATCTCTTACAGATTATTATGGAGACCCAGCAGGCCAAGCAAACGCTGGCCGATATCGAGGCTCGACATGCGGATATTATAAAGTTGGAAAATTCAATTAGGGAGCTGCATGATATGTTTATGGACATGGCTATGCTGGTCGAAAGTCAGGTAAGCTGGAACAGTTCCCATTGCATGGCTTCATCATCTCTTCCGCTCGTATTTATGTGCGTGTGTGTTCTGTAGTGATATTGAACTTTCACCGTAGCGAAGTGACGAAATGCAGCTCGTGCGAGACGAGTAAGTTCGGCTCGACGAAGCGCGAAGGAGGCATTATTATAGCGAAAAAAAAAACACTGTCAACTTCTCATGTCGCTCAAGACGAATGTTCGAATTCAAATCGATTGATTGTTTTCTCATTCAAGTGCTTATGTTTTAGAAATTAAATCTTCTTTCGGCGTGCGCCCGCGCACACTTTTCGCCGTGTAACGGCCGTTAAATAATAGCTTACGAAAGATTACCAATCTTTCTTTGTCACTTCCAAACTACGACAGTCATTATTTCAGCAAATGAGCAAATATTACTTTTATTTTCTTGTCACGTTTTCACCGCAAGCAAGGGCAAGACGGCCCAAGCATGATACTGATGCACATTCGCTTTTCCGAATCGATTTACTATCGTTTGAAGGTTAACTTTCACTACATTGGCACACTCATTCACTAGAGTAGTCTGTTTTTCGATAATATTTTAAGTATAATTTTCCCAACAAAAAAAAACATTAAGTACATTACCACACATCTTCATACGTACTACAAATTCCAACCGTTCCCGATGACCTGCCAGCTGTCCCAACACCGTGGAACTTTAAACCGGTTCCACGGTGTTGTTGGATGCAGCTGTTCAGACGCAGATTGAAATATCTTCGCACCACGTGGCTGACGTGCAACTAACGAGGGAGAGGCGGCTCGCAGGTGTGCCGCCCCCTTTACGAACCAAAACAAAAAGGACTTTGCGTTGATCCTCAAGCGCTACTTTGGAGGCTAAGGAGCTGCTAGAATAATTAGAAACCTTCGCTCGCCGTACCTCGCTGTTGGCTCTAGGAGTTTGTCCGTGACATAAGTTGTCCAAAATACGCCCGAGTAACATCGACGGATAGTTCTTGAATGGAAGTTCATTGCGGAATGCTCCAATTGCGTCGTTTTCGTCTGCAAACAGAGTGTGCTGCTGTTTCAAGGCACTTAGGTGCCATTGTACTGCGTAATGCATTCGATATAGGTGGATAGTTATAAATCTATGTCTTTTTCTATCACTCTTCCTGTATCTCACTCTATCTCTGTCTCTCTTTCTCACGTACCATCTCTTTCACTGTGTCCCGTACTATGAAATAAGATCGTATCGCTAGTGTGTTGGAACATTTCACCACTGGTATGGATGGTATTTGATCCATACGTCTATGTAAATGTTGCTGTTGCTGTAAAAACCAAAACCTCGTAATATCTCAATGTACCTTGGATGGAAAATCTGTGTTGTATTTTTTTGCGTACTACTTGAACCTACGATACTTTGCTTGACAGATTTCCTCTGTATCACCCAATCGTGGCGCACTCGTTGTATGTGTGTGTGTATATGTGTGAACTATCAAATGTGTACAAATCAAGCTAGCGACACCTATGTGTCAAACTATAAACAATACAACAACAAAAAAACATCCTTGACATTTACACACATACACCACCACACCCTTACGTAGTAGAGTGTTCACGAGTGTGATCTGCAAAGTTTGAAGTATAAACTAAACCAGCAACCAGTACTACTGCTTTCCCATCACAAGACACTTGTAGTATAAACAATGATTTAAAAAAATCTCCAAACCCTTCACTACTCACTATGGTGTAAATGGAGTAACGAGCTCACGTAATGGAAAACAAGAGTTATACAAAGCAAACAAAAACCTACCTCCTTTTCCTTCAGGGTGAAATGATTGATCGTATAGAATATCACGTCGAACATGCAATGGATTATGTTCAAACAGCGACACAAGACACAAAGAAAGCGCTTAAATATCAAAGCAAAGCCCGCCGGGTGAGTAAACCAACCGACTGTTATGCTAATGTTGTGTGTTTTTCTTTTCTTTTTTTTCTTTTCCCATCCCATTTGTTTTCCCTCCCCGTGGTCCTTGATCCAACTACTGCTGGAACATCGTTGTGTTTCGTTGCCCTCACTTGCTCCTTGGGATTTTTTTCTTTCTGGGACAAACAAAAAAACTCGTTCCCCTTTTCCCCGTCCATCCATCCGTTCCTTTCTAATTAACCGGTATAATTGTATGTGTTATCACGTATTGCATTTGGGGAAATGCTTGTTTATTTATTTCGTTGGTCTATAAATGATTCTTCACGGCCTGTTGGCAATGTTGCTTTACATACTTGCATGTTGTATCTCACTAATTTATCGCTATGTAACATGTTGAATAACCTATGTTTTTTGGTTTGTTCATTGCTTGTTTACAAAAATACGCTTGCTTGCTTCCTTTTTGATATAATTGCTTTTATATTTGTTGAATATGATATGAACGAATTTACTCAACTGTCGCGAATGTGTGAATGTGCGTGAATGGGACCGAATGATACACTCTGTTTGAATGAATCCAACAATAACTTAATATTCTGAATAATCAATAAACTCTGGTTAACTCTGGTTTTATTACTACAAAATGGTTACTTGTTGAACTATCGCTCGCTAATTTATCTGACTCTTGGATTAACGCAAATCCACCTCTACCGGGCCCGATGGTACACGATTCTTTACTTCTTCCTCTTCTACTAACAACGAATAACCCGGTGGGCTCCTTCGGTCTCTCGATGCGCTATCTCTTGTTATGACACTCACACCGCAATCTTCGCTACAATTCTGTATTTATTCTTTCCCTCTTGCGGGTTTTGCCGAGAATGTCTTCTCCGCGGAAACCGGGCGGCCCCAACGCCACCAACGCTACTGGAACCGCGTCCGGGTCCGCGCCTTCCGGTGCCTGTACCGCTACTCCGCGCAATTTTCCCTATCCCGCTTACGCCGGTGATCGCCTAACTACTCACCCTACCACCAACACCCCCGGTCCGGGTGCCACTCCATTCCACTCCAAACATATCCACCCCTCCTCCACGTCCACGTTCTACCGTCATCCATCACCGTCGCTGCAACGAACGAAATCGAAATCCTCGTCCGATCTGCTGCTTGATCACTGCGACGGCGGCGGTATGGGCATCTTGTCCCGCTCATTCTCAAACCTACACTTCGGTGCCGATGCATCGCCGTGTTCGCCGCAACCGCCGCCGACTTCGTACGAAAGGGCGAAATGGTGGACCGAATTGAGTACCTTGTGGAAAACAGTCAGGACTACGTTACCAAGGGCCAACAAGATCTGGTCCAAGCCGTCAAGTATATGGCCAAAGCCAGAAAGGTACGTGAATTGCTGTGGCTTTGGTTACTTTTGGGATCATCGAGTATTTTGATATATTTTTTACTAACAAACGTTTCCCAAATGTCTGCACCGATTAGGGCGGTATGGTTATTGCACCACCAGAATCTTATCCTGGTATTTTGAAGCCTTTGAGCGTCTGTGTTTCTGGGACGAGCGATAGTAAACGACTAAAACGACTAACACCAATGCATATGAATGTTCTTCGGGAGTATCGATGACTATTGCTTCACCATATTGCTTGGGTAATCTACGCGAGTATATCGCGAATGCGTCTAGACTTGCGCCGAAATTGGTTTGTGGCTCGGAATGTGTCATTAGGTTGGTTCCCAAAGTTTGTTTATATGATAAAATAGTTGTATATAATGATTGCATATAACTTCAGCTAATTTGATCATATGAAAACAGAAAAAAAATAGTCCTATGAAGTGCAACAGAGTGAGTGTTTTTTTGTGCTACCATCTGCCTGTCCTGCCAGTGATGTCCAATCCATCGCATACATTTATGTGCCTGCGCCACAAAGCGTTGTTTTATAAGCGGGTCCTCTTGGTTTGCAGTGTTCGGGTGCGGTTTGTCGTTTGTTTTTGTGTAACTGTTGCGTCCACGCGGAGTATGCGTGACATTTACTATACCGTTTTTTCCCTGTTGTTGGTGTTTTGCAGAAAAAAATCTGGATAGCTATTTGTGTTCTTGTAGCGATCATTATCTTGGTAGTGTTTTTGGCGATCTACCTTACGTAGATTACGTTTGTGACCGGCGGCGGGCAACCCATCGAGTGTGGACGATAGGTGCTGATGCTACTTCGGCGAGCATCGAGCTCACCTTTTGCCAATGTGGTAGGTTTTTTACGGTGCGCTAGTTTGAGTGGGGAGTAAATTTAATCAAAAGGAACCTATTTCGGAGCTGAACTCGAAATTGTAAAAGGACGGTTTATTCTTGATATAAATGGCACCCAAGTGTGTTTGATACAGTAAGGTAAATAAGGATTAAAGTGTAGTTTATTTCAGTATGACAGGTTTTTTTTCCAGCAGCCAATAAAGTGAACAGTTGAATGGTAAAGTGAAACAGAACGACATAGAATCGCAATATAGATTATCCAGAATCTGAAGCTACTTAGTCAAGTATTCCTATAACACTTTTTGCTCTTATAAAATAATACCTATTAACATTTTTTACATGCAGCCTCTACTTAACAATTTTAACCGCAAACGCCTAGCTTTCTAATAATAATTGAGTTTGATAGTAGGTTAAAAATTAGTTATTATATTGATGGCATTTTACATGACAACGGTGGTGCCGTGGGAGGGGAAAAACCAACAACCGTATGAGCTATAATTTTTTGTTGTTTTCTTTTTATTTTACAGAAAAAAGTTATGATAGCAGTTTGCCTTACAGTAACCGTCATCATTTTGTTACTTATTTTTCTTTTATAAAATAGTTAAATCTATACAAAAGCAACCACACACGCACACACACACACACACACACACACACACACACACGTAACGAATCGTTTGCTTTCGCGCCTAAGCTGCGAACAGCACAAATGAACGTGCGAAAATCTGCCTTACGCTCTGGCTCCAGTAGGAAGGCATATTGTAGTTTAAGTAAATTAAAACAACAACAAAATCTTGCTCTAACTCATTTAACAAAACACGGCTCCACTATATCCTCTATTTCGTGATCCTTTTACGCTGCTGCGTAACCGAATGGGAATGGTTAGCGAAATGAAACTCCTAAACAAGCTACTAGCATTTACGTGCGCTATACACTGCGACCGGACGTGGGTGGGGGGGCGGGATAATTTGGCGTATAAATCCGTAGTAGCGTAAGATTTTCTGCGCAAGAAGATCGATTCTCGGCGGAAAGTGATTTGTTTTTGCTCTTTCGAACGTGTAGATAGGAGCAGTAAAAGGAAGTGTATAGCAATATTGGGATGGTTCAGTTCAGCTCGGGAGCAGTGCGTATAATTATTTTATTTATTATCATTCGTGAACCAACTGTAAAACGAGTTTCAAACTGCATCGATATACTAACAGTTGGCAAAACACACATTCGCTAACTTCGCGTGTTCGCATTAGTCGTTTCAAGTGATGAGTGTAGACAAGTGAAAGGGTACATTTAGAGCAACGCGTTGAGGAAAGTAGCATATAGATTTATTAAACTGCATCCGGTAGTTCAGTGATATATGTTGAACAATATAATATTTGTTTCTTTTTATTTATGTTTACCTGAACCCTTCTTTTTCCCCGGTTTTATTTCTTTTTTTGAGAACGTTTTTGTATCATCATCATCGAGCCGTGTCTAAACTGATGAATCCGAAGAATGAATGGAATGAATGGGTGGAACGGAATGCGCGTGTGATACGATGTAGAATATCAGTAGTGGCACTTTTAAACCTTTCTTATATTTAAAAGAGTATTTTTTAGCATTTTCTGTTCCTTTTAAGCACGTATTTAAAAGTATATTTAAGTACTTTCGTTTCAAAGCTTACATTTAGCAACAGTATTGTACAAATGTACATTTGAATTTGCTCTTTTCTCGATGTTTCCAAAAAAAAGTTATTGAACAAAAATATACAGGGTTTATTGTTTACGTTTTCAGAGTATGTATTTAAAATTTCTTAAATTTTTGCTCTATTGAACTGCATGCCATTTGTTTTATATTGTGAGGAGGTGTTTTTAGGATCATAAAATGATCTTAATCGTTCAACCGAATCTACTCTTTTCAGCTAAATTTGTACTTACTCTGATCTTTCATATCTCTTTCGTTACAAATGTTGTACAATTCTCCTTTGTTTTCAATTTGTATTTATATCACATATTCGTATCGTAATTATTTGGGCTAATGGAAACAAACGTATTGCTGGAAACTACTACATTGTACTATCACTAAAATGAACCTATTTCTTTCTCCCCTCACCGATCACTAAACAAAACAAAAAAAATACACAAAAACACACACTGAACACCAACCTTCAATGACGTTTGCCGATGTGTTGCACTACTTACATCCCTGCAGAAGAAGATTATGATCCTGATCTGTTTGACCGTGCTCGGGCTGATTGTTGCGTCCTACGTCAGTAGCTACTTCATGTAAAGCGATCTGGAAAAGAAAAGAAAAGAAGAAACAAGAGAAAAGATTGAAGCGTGAATTCCGCATGACATCGCGAATGGGATTCGATGGTGATTCTATGTTTGGATTCTGGAAATATTAAAGCATGCATGCGCAGACAACGGTGGAAATGCTGGGCGGTTTCCAACATAACAGCAAACAAGCACAGATACGACCAACAAGAAAACAAAAAAAAAACAAACGCTTCATCGAAGTGCAACAACGGGCAGAGCAGATAATTTCGTTAGTTATGATGTATGTGGATGGAAACAATATCAAGAGCGATGTGTTTGCTGCTTTATCGACCGTTTGTTTACTATTTCGTTTCTTACGGTACGATAAGAAAGAAAAGAAGATGATTCACACACACACAGTAACCATCTGCCTGTAACCGATACACATCCATTGCTTTTGAATCAGCGAGACAACCTACGAAACCTACTAAACGTGCCCGATGATGTCCTTTGCGTAGCGAGCAGAGGCGTTAACCTAACTTTAAAAAAAAAAAACTACCATCGTTCGTTTTTTTAGTTCGGTAAGCGCTCAATGGCGCCGATCGTTGTGTAGGTGGACATTCTGAGGTGAAATGTATGTCTGAGGCTATGATGGAGGAATGGATCAATTAAAACCTTAGAATCTGTTGTTCTATAGCTGCAAGCGTTACATATAGATCTGAATGATCATGAACAGTCATGTTCGTAGAAAGAAACGTTGAACAAATGTGCATGATGCGACGAATACGGGAAGCTGCATCCATTAGTATCGAATGTAAATGCTCGCTTAATATTCTACACCGATACTGCGGTGGTGCGAAGATAGTCAGAGCCAGCCTGTAATCTAACCTAGGCAATCTAATTGCTAACACGCGATGCCATCTGAAACACTTGATTACTCCGTATCCTGAACGCGGATCGCTGCTTCCTTCTACGGTATGTTACATGAGAAGCATCTAACAAGTTCGACCGGAAACATTAAGCCGCCCACCCCGTTGTCACAGCGAGATTAGCATCCACCAGTAAAAGAGACCGTGGGCAAGAGACGACCGGACGGGAAGGGGTGGGCGATACACTAATCCGATCGCCCAACGATAAGAACGATGTAAGAAATAAGAAGCAATCAAATAACTCTCTGCAATCAAAAGTAATCAAATACTATGAGACATACATGCGCGCCCGCAAGAAGAACAACAGACCTGAATCTAGTTGCCACAGCATACACGTAGAACACAAGATATAGCAACAGAGCATGCCATTCTTCCATGCGCTTCAAACAAAACGAATGAAAACTGTTCAGATGTCAAACGAAAACTATTACTTCTCACACTACTTCTCACCTCATCACTGCAGTGTCTCCTCTTTTGAATATTATGTACAATTGTAACAGGTATATAACACATCTTACTGTCAATTAATGATACACATTATCTCCTCATTCGTACACACTTCCCATTATCATTTATAACACACGTGAGTGGAGTGTTTTGTTCTTTAGATTTTAAGAATAGTCGTTAAAGAACGCGATTTATACCCACAAACAGATATACACACGTATACTCAATCAAATTTATTAGTTCATAACCCACACAACGAGTAATGGTTGCATAGTGTTGTGAATTGTAATGCCCGCAAGCCAGGCATTAGTACCGTCGTCATCACAAGGTAAAACAGAAGCGCAACATACGCAACACTATAGCGTGAATCATTCAACAACCTTAGATAGGCGTACGTTGCACAACCGTAGTTGGTTCGCTCATCCATGTATGACAATTGCCTATTTTTTTACGAATCGCACAAAACACGCGCGTGTGTGTGTGAGTGAGTTTTGCTTGCGTTCGTTCTGGTCGCTCTTATTGTACAGAGTAATGAAAATATTAGAACAACTGCAACTGCATCAAAAAGGAAAGATATTTGCACCACCTTCCGTGGGTTTAGGGCTGTAGTACTTGCTAGAGGCTCCCAGCAGGGAGTCGATTGTATTATATAGAACTCCTTCCCCTTCGCTAGACTTGTCCAATGTAAATAAAGTTATGTTTTTGTTTCTGTATTAGCAAACAAAAAACCGTGCACACAAATAATAAACAACTAGATGTGATACAAAACTAGAGGCGCATACGTTTTATTATTTTCGTGTAGAACGCGAAGTAGTGGCATACATGCTCTGGGACACGAACACCGTGGTACACCGTATCCGTTTCCATGTTCATTTTGTTTTAGTTTTTTTTTCGGGGCCATCCTTTCCACCCTAGTGTGCTCGTCGATAGTACATGATTTCTTGTGTGCTGTTTCGTTAATTTATTCATTTTTTACTAGCTCTATAGATAGTTGCAATCAATCGGTTTATGGGGTTCTATTTCTTTTATCTTTAACTTTCTTTCCCACTCGCCGACCGACATGTGTTTCATTCATGCCTCAACCATTGGTATGAACCACGTCAATAAATATCTGCGCCAACTGCGTTTCGAATCGAGCAGAAGAAGATCATTATTCTGGTATGTCTCACCATTCTACTGATAGTGGTTGCATCAACCATCACGGGCTACTTCGGCTTCTAAGCATCACCGTGGGTGTGTGCGTGTCTGTGTGTCGGGTGTAATTCGCCACCATCATCTTTCCGAAAATGGAGTGTGTCGTGAGAATGGTACAGTGTTAGATACGATTGGTTGAAACGGTGTGAAATGTGTAAGGTTGTACTGAAGAGCACAACTGAATCGGAAGCGAACTGCAGTCTGCTTTACACAAAACAGTATTCTTCAAACCTCTACACTAGCGGCGAATCACTTTTGTTTATTTTAGAACAAACAAAAATGAAACATTTGCGCATCACAAGTTTAATTTAATTATAAATCTACCCACAAATTACTAGATATGTCAGGTTCTTCTGTTAGGGTGCAGACAAATAATTCACGACACGGAATTTAGCTGTGATGAGCCGCAATTAAGGACGTCTAGAATAGTAAACCACTTTTTTTAGCGTCTAAGAGTCAGTTTACTTTAAAGATTGTGTGAATTTTTTTTTCAGTATTTTGTTTTTCTTCTTAGTGTAGACTTCCATTTTCCTTTGACGTGAGTATATTGTTTGTAAGTTGCCATCACCTAAGTACACTGCACATCACACAATCGCTCATAAACATCACAAACTGCCACACAGCCATACAGAACAGTTCGAACAGTTCGTTTCGTATGTTTTGCCGTATGATTGCTAATACATTTTTTTAATTCTTGCAGGTGCCGTGCGTGTACTATACCTACTACTGCACTACAACCAAACAGTTGTGACAGCTACGTTACATACATAACACCAGAACCAATACAAACTCGATAAACCGTGTTCAACATGACAGAAACACCATCCAGTAAACACTCGCGAACGCCGGAACAGCCAGGCTGTCGGTCGGAAGCCGGACGGCACAGATATGCCATTCAAATCGATTACTTACTACGCACGTACCACAGCTCCGTTCGACCAAGAGTATGCATGCAGCATCGGTAACCATCAGCGAGATCGCAGGCTTTACATCGGAAGCAATTATTGTCATCTAATGACGCACTTCAACGATTACTAGTTTCGCGATTTGAGAACGTAATACCTGGTAGGCACACAGCCTGCCTGTGCGATGCTTGGAGATAAAAGACAGAAAGCTAGAGAGGTCGTTAACATTACCGCTAGACAAATGAGAAATGTGCTACGATCGGATGTTGCTTGGATGCATTTGATTCCCTTAGAAAAAAAAAAGAAAAACGAAGAATCCAACCGAAGAATAATACACAAAATTGATGGATGGTAAAGAGGGTAGAGTAAATTAAAATATCACGTCAATGGCAATAAGAGTACGGGGTATGGACACACAACAAGAAAAAAAACTTGCTACGAACGATAAAGTATTATTACGCTGTTTTGTTTTTGTTGGTGCCGTCATGTTACTTAGTTGATTTTCTTTCCAGTGTTGTACTCATCGCTCCCATCCACCGATTGTTAATTTGCATGCGCAGTTTCCTGCGCATTTGATGTGTGTATGTGTGTGTGTACAGTATTCTTGCATATCCCGCGGCTCCCACGCCTCCTTTCGGGCACATCAACATCATTTGTGTTTGGTTTGATTCGAGAAGCGGCAAAAAGGGATATTAAATGATAAAAAAACGTGCGCAGAACACACTGAGAAACGAAAATATATTTCGGGAAACGGTTATTCGACTTGTCATATAACGTATATTGTTCAAGAAAATGTGTGATAATAATTAATTCGAAAACAAAAATTTCAACTCATCTACACACGCTCTCACACATCCAAACACTAACACACGCGGCTACTGCGTCTCGATTAGAGCAAAAACAATTGGGATCTGTAGAAAGTAAATCCTACCCACTAAGCAAACAAATCGAGAAAACTACCTAAGGCGGAGGAGGTATAGCATATTTTAGAGTAGGCGATAAATCTCCACTGGCACACGTGTTGGCAAAACGAACAAACATGAAGAAAACAAAAAAATGTGTACATGGTGGCTTGGCGGTGAGGGTGAAGTAACATCAAACATACACATACACACGTAATAACGCGCTCCCCCACATGTAACTAGTTTCGTTATGGCACTTTTGTGTGCAATTATGCGCTTCCAATGAAATCAACACTCACGTACCGATCCGTACACACGTGCACATGAGAATAGTCAATTTTCCGTAATCCCCCATCGACACCGAATGCGGCACTGCGAAGTTCGAAGTAGAACTATCGCAAAACTCTCGCAAAATCCTCGTAGCAGGCCGTGAGTGTTTTGGTTTGCCGGAATCGTTTGGTTTGTCGTGTTTTGTTCACTTCACTCCTTTCTTCCATCGCAACATGCCTGAAATATGTGGAAAGGCAAGAATCACCGAGTCTACGAGCGATCAAAATTAAAAATACTGCCCAAGGAAAGCTCTAGCCTAATCTTACGCTCATACACTAACGCGTTATTTACACACACACACACACACACACACACACACACACACACACACACACACACACACACACACACACACACACACACACACAGGCCACACAAACATTCACCTCCATGTTTTGGCGTAGCTATTGCGTGCGGAGAAAGGTCCCAAAGCACACGCCACTAGATATTTAGCAGAGGTGGCATCGCACGCAAAACGGCAGCGAACGGATGACATGGATGACGTTGAGTTGAGGCGGGATTTGTTTTTTATTTCGTGCACGATTCGTTAAATACGAGCCCCGATTGCGATGTCCTCGAAAATCGAGAATCGTGTAAGTTAGCACTTGGTCGGTTGATTGATTTTTTTTTAAATTGTTTTTCGTCTATCGGAAAAGTTAGCTAATTTAGACTGTTCCCTCCCTCCGCTGCTTGGTCAGGATGAGCGAGATGAAAGAAAGAATGTTGTGCCACGAAGAGCCAAAGGACAAAACAAAACAAAAAATGGTATGAATGTTGGGGAAGAGCGCAAAATGAGCAGGAGAGCAAAACAAAACCACTATACTGTTACGTCAATTGTTGAGCATGCATGGGAGCAAAAGAAAAGTTGGGGAAGACGGGAAAAAAAGTGTCGGTGGAAACTCTATGTGGTACGTAAATGACATTATCTTCACAGCACACGCACTTGCTCGCCGATTCGCGTGTGTACTGGTTCTGGCAGCTCCTATTGATTTTTTGAAATAGTCTATTTAAATCATAATTAATGGCATCGGTTGACATTTAGTTACGTCGTGAATTTGTTATCGCTAGTACGAGAGAAATAGAAAGAGCAAGAGGAAACAAAGAAGAAAAAAGCAAGAAACATGAAACGGTACAGAAATGGAACAAACGAAAATATAAAAAACACCCTAAACGAACGAAGAACACAATTGCACACAAATCATACAACACAAATCATACAACACAAATCATACAACACAAACACACATATACACTTGCAAGTAAACGGTAGCGACGACGAGTTGGGCAGTGTACCATTTAAGCAAATAATTAGTTAAACAATAATGTATTTGAACAAATGAGCAGCAGGAACCGGTAGAATAGTGAAAACCAAGTCAAAGTCAATGGTGGTGTGATGGTGAAATGGCAAAGCATGCGGAATCAGAGAAGCAGTCAGCGAGTGCATTGCAAGTGAAATCGATTAAACATGAGAAGTGAGATAATATTGATTGCGCCGTAGGAAGTAGGAAGCGCATGAGGGGAGGCGCGTAGTGTAATCAAAAGAACAAAAAAAGCACACCGTTTTAAAACGAAAAGCGACAAACCGTTCGAACAGTTCGCTACGATTTGGTGTTGGAAGATCTCTCGAATTATTCCGAATCCGAATGGCGGCTTGTTGTTGCAGGTAGGCGGATTAGAGAGGCCCAGCAGATTAACTTTGCCCCTGTGCAATAAGAGGAACCGGAGATGCGAGCATGTGCAAACGAAGGTGTCACCATTGCTGGCTGATAGTTATTATCATAAGAAAGTATATATATATACACATAATTATATACACATAGCATCTAAAACCAACAACAAGAAAAAAAATGCGAAAAACACAAAAATATAGCCTATTCACTTAAATAGTTATTTAATGCAAAACTATATATCTTCAGACGCGAAACCAGCCGGGGCGCGGCCCGAAATCTGGAACAGACAAAGGGATCTAGGATCAGCGCCTCTCACGCCAGAAAACAGCAATTTGCAAAACAACATCCAGCCACTTGATTGTCCCCAACACCACCCTAAAACACACACACATACACACTCACAGTGTCATATAAATAGAGGAACGATAGAGAAGACGTTATAAAAGAGGACAACAAAGCGCGCACCATTGTTTAAACATACACACACACACACTATAAAAAGAAGAGAAATTTGCAAGATAATCCAGCGATGCGCGTTCTAATAATGAAAACACAGCACAGAGCCTATATGGAGAAAGCTGCCAGCATGCCAGAAAGGAACAAAGACCGAATGCGCAACGTGCAACGCATCTTCCAACGGTTTTCCGGTGGGATTGATCAGTAGGATTGATCGCCACTCGCTGGTTGGAAATTGAAATTCTTGCACACATACACACACACAAACACACCCTGTTGTACAGTACATATATTTTCTCTCTCTATTCTCTAGTATCAATTAAAATCCCCTGAAATGAAACAAAAATGCGCGCGCAGTTCAAGTATTATGGCGCCGCAGAGCGCTGTAGCGCAAAGCAAACAAAAAGACACGCATAAATCATATAGAGACGAACAAATCGACAACCGTGGAGGTTTTGGGTGCGCCGTATGAAGCGAAGCAAAACGAGCGAGCGAGATGATTCACGATCACACATTGGCAATAATGAGGAGTTGCAGAAGGATGAACTGTAATGCAGTGATAAAGTGGAAATAATACACACATACACAGCACACACGGGACGTGTTTTAGCGCTGGCAAAGTGGACTACATTCGTTACACCGCCGATTGCCTGTAATCGCGTTCCGTTACATTTGTTCGTTATTCAAACGAAGCTTTCAGCTTGGGTTTGTATTCTGATAATACGAACCTGCTGCTGCATTATTATGTGCTGCTGCTGCTGCCTTTATTTACGCTGCGTTAGCGCTGGCTAAGAAATGGAAATATGGTGTGTGTGTTTGTGTGCGCGTGTGTGTGCGTGTGTCAAGTGATTCGCCACAATACATCCAATAATTCATCAACATTAATACGAAAGAGTGGCATTTTGCAGAGTGACGGCATGAACATGACGAAGCCCACCACCCAACACAAAAAGATTATAGTTTTAATTTCTTAGTTTACATCTCTTAACGCACACACACGCACTCACACACACATACACACATACATACATACACACATACAACCACACGTTTCTCGCCTGTAGACAGACAAAAACTGTTGTTGTTCATTCTATACTTTCTAACGTAAGCAAACAAATTTTTCTTTTAAAATCTTGATGTTGAAAATCGAAACAATCGAATAAAGATTGTGCGCACGCGCGCGTGTGTGTGTGGCTGCAGATATAGCAGAGCAAATGCGCTTGATTCTCTATTACAAGTTCTTGTAAACGTACTAAGAACGCCTACTAAGAAGCTAAAACACGAATGAAATCAATCAGAATCATACACCAATACAAAGATTAGGAAGAAGAAGAAGAAGCATGCTATAATTCTCATACATACACAACCGAACAACATACACAAACACGGCAGTAACACATATAGAAACGTTTCCTCACACGTACAAAAATATAGTAGGAAAAGCAAACAAGAGACACACAAAACAAAAGGGGACACACAAATCCACACGCAAACACTGGACACATAGTAGAGATTTAAAGTAATAAGACAACATTGCGAAACAAAAGCGTAGAAGCGAAAACGAAACATATACAACAGAACAGAAGAAGAAATAACAGTGAAGCAAATGGGGGAGGGGGAAACAGAAGAAACGTGTAAATTGTTGCATTTAATCGTAAGTCCATTTTGAAGTTATTGCGAAGTTAAATGAAAAGTAAAAACCAGAAACAAAACAAAAGAGAAAAATAATCCTCTCTTCAGTAACTAGAAGTTCAGTGCTATGAAATCTATGAATACTAAACAAACACACACACACACACATATATATATACAAACACGTACATGCGCGCACACGCACACCAACATGGAACACATCATATACACGTAACACGATACACCCATTGCAGAGTGCGGAGTAGCATAGCAAGAAGCAGGAACATCATTATCTCCTCTCCCCCCCAGGTGGTCTTGTCGCTGTTATCACACACACTGATGACTGCTGGTTCCAACACGCTGTAATCGATGCAAGGCAATAGGTTGCAATCTCGTTATGCGTTAATAGCAAAATGGCGTTACGTTCGATAGTGTTTTAACAAGCAAAACAATAATAGCACATGGTGAAGGATCTGCGTGCAGACGTATCTGTTTGATCTAGTATTCATTGTTGTGGAAGTTATGGTTTTAAGTTTCTCTCCGTTAGCCGAACGGGTTCGATTAGCCACGGGCGAGGGTTTGGAATTATTTTCTGTCCAGTTAAGAAATTGACTTATTTTCTGTCGTTACCTCCCCGTGTCGGCGGCTTGTTTACAGGCAGTTGACACTAGGACATCAGGGGACACAGGGTGTTTTCCTAACTATCACTGCTGCGTTTCCGGCTATGTACAAAACAAAACGAACGAAACCGAAGCATCATACACGAGAGTGACACGAGCACAGTGTAGGGACGATGAGCGAGGAGAGTATAGAAGGGATATATAAACAAAAAAAAAAATACTGCAGAAACACACTACCAAAACCAAAACATGAGAAACGAACAAACAAACAAACACCGTGTACACGAATACAAAATCAAGTGATGGCTTTCGAAATTATATAAGGAAGATCTTAAAAATAAACACAAGTTGATAAAAGCTAACTACTATTTCGCCTTTTTGCATTTATTCACTCAGTGAAGGAAAAACTAATAGAATCAACAGCGCAAACGACGTGAATGAAGCAAAGATTGCGACAGAACAAGTATGGCCGTCGTCTCTTGCGCTTGGATCTTTCTCAACGATGTTACCACATTTGCTTGCCGGACAACTACCATTTCAATTTCGCTATCTACCTTACAAGAGACCTGGCTGGCTAGTTCTAGTACAGTAGATATCTGGTTAAATATGTTCTTTCTAAAGCCGCCAACTAGATCTTAAACGCAAACGCATTTAAAACGAAGAGTAAGGCTGTCCGTTTTATCAGTCACTATTCGAACATTCCCCACCGTTGCAACAAAACCGAATGCAATACGATATGTTGAATATTATTCGTAGCGAAGGTCCTAGGGGCTAAAAGAGTAGTATATAATTCCGTTCTGCTGACATAATCAACTCCAAAGAACGCGGATGTCCATGGGGAAGTCTGTCAGGATCTATCAGATTCTTATCGGAACGACCAAACTCGTCCTTCTACCACTTTCTATCTATTATCGCTTGTCTATTATCATTCCTTTCGCTCTATTTCCTCTCTCTTTCTCTCTCTCTCTCTCTCTCTCTCACACACACACTTTCTCTTTCTCACTCTTTCTCTCTGATGATCCTATCATGTTTACTCTTTATGTGTATAGAAATACTCTGATTACTTCGTCCACAAATTATGTTCTAGAAGACATTCTTTGGAACTTCTACACAAAACGAGATAAATTCGCACAACAAATGGTTTCGTTGAAAAAGCAATTATCAGATAATCACATTTTTCGCGACTTATCTCACACTCGGAGTAATTGTTAACAAAACTTTTGTAATCTTACCAGTATTGGGCATAGGAACAATAGTAATCAATACTTTGCTCTACATTTGCCATCGAAGATAGTGGCTAATGTTCACAATTTCGCTTAGAACTACTTATCAAAAATGGTGGATATCGAGCTGTTAAACAACTCCACCCCATTATACTTGCAATTAATGTCCAAACTTCTTGCAATAGTTAATGTGTAGATATGCCGTCGTCTATAGGTACAAACCACAGGCAGAATAATGCTGTAGTATAGAAACACTTGCTCCAGTAATCGGCGTCATATTCGCCAGAGTACTTAACACCTGTGTGCTGAGTAGAGACCATTTATGAAGTAAAAATGTAGTATAGCATCATAGTCGCAAACAAACCAGCAAACCAACACGTAACACAATAGTAGGATCTTGATTAATTTAAACTGTATATGATCATCCCCCCGTCCCGTGCAGGGCGCACGGGTAGAATAGAAAACAAAATGCATCTAACCAAAGTAAATATGCAGCAACACCGATGATGTCCGACATCATGTTTTTTGGATGCACACACGCACACACACACCAATACACTCACCATAGCAAGCGTAGGAAAATCTCGAAACCGAAATGCGGATTATTAAAATATTATAGAAGAGAGACGGAGAGAAGAAGAACGTTAAAGAAAGGGAGAGAAAACAGAAAAGCGAATTAAGTAATACAGATAGAAGTGGATCACATCTGACTACACAGGCACTTGCGAATTGGCGGACTCCGCATCGGAAAGATTTGTAAATGGTGCAAACAACAACAAAAAACCGCTCGATTGGCACCTTAATGAAAAAAAAAACAAGTAAGCAAGCAAAGAAAAGAAAATCACAAATAAACTGGACAAATGGAACATCAAACATGGAGACCTTCGAAAGCGGATGTGCAAAGAGCGCACAGAGGGGGACAAAAAGGCAAGAAAGAAAGTACTGACGTCTATCACGAGCGACTGTTGTCCAAAAAAAAAGTATTATCACTAACCCTTTTCAGTTTGCTTGACGTAAATGTTGTGTTATTTATTTGTAATATCCATCAAATCGAACCAAGAAACACGTCAGCGGGAGACGGAGCGTTGGAGCGTTGTCGAATCACGAATTATTTAACACTACTGGTAGACACGGTCACCGGACGTAGCAGTGTCGAACCAGGCTGGGAAGTACAGTAGCCTCATTCCGGGGAAGCTGTACGACCCGTGCCGATACGCCCTCCGTGGGTGGCAACCGTGCTTTCTGGTGGATGTCGAGGTGTAATCCTATCCGAAAGTTGTCCTCGCCAGTGTGTGTGTGTGTGTGTTTCGCACTTTTTTCGCATCGTCGCAACTCCTCCAACAGTCAATCCTGTCTCGGCGTGCCCCGGTGGTGTGTCCCCGCCTACTAGACGGACCTTCAGACGCGCTTGTTACGTTCGCTTTGCCCGTTAAGGAAGTTTCGATCGGCAATCGCTGCGGCGACCGAGTATCACAGGTGTTGAGCACGGTCTCGTCTGGTGAACAGGTACGATGTGCAGAGCGCTACCGTGCGCTGCTGGTGCACAGGTGGCCCGCTGGAGGTTTACCATGGGTAGGTGAATGGTGGCAGCACGAACCCTTTGCCATCTGTCAGTTGGGGCAAGAGAAAGGGAGAGAGCGAGAGAGACGATTGGATTAGCGAGAAGCAAATTAATGGTTGAAACTATTTGCCAAAACGAATTTGTGGTAGATATTCTGCAGGGGATGGTCTAAAATGGCCTATTTCTATTATAAAACCTGGGTAGGAAAGGTAACTATCTCTTGGCGAACAAATACCATACCGAATGAAAACAAGGGTAGCAGCAGAAAGTGCTTAACAAAAATGAAAATACCACCTACCAAGGCTGTTGTTGAGCATCGCAGATAGCGTTGATATTTGATCCCGAGACATTGTTCGTACTGGACAAGATGGTAGCCAGCGGTTGCCTCGACGAATTATCGATTGATTCTGTCACAAATCCAGCATGCTGTTGTTGCTGCTGCTGCTGTTGTTGTTGTTGTTGGTGCTGCTGTAGGACCGCCAGCGAATCAAAGCTGTTGACGGCCGGATGCGAATCGAGTGCATTCTGCAGCTCGCAGATGTAATCGATGACGTTCTGGATAACCTCGAGCTTGGTCAGTTTGCGGTTTTTCGGCATGAACGGCACCAGCTCCCGCAGCTTCGACAGGTAGAGCTTGATTTCGTCGTTCTCGCCGTCGCGATGGCGCTGTACGCGACCTGTCGCAATCGCACCCCCACCACCCCCATTCTTCGCACACATGGTCGTCGTGATGGCTTTCATCTTCTTGTGCTCCGGTTTAGACTTTCGGCGGAACTTTGTAAACTTCAATACAGCACGATTTTTTGTTGTTTTTTGTTTCTCACCAAAACAGTTCAGGTTCACGCTCCCAACCACTCCGCACCCCGCACTGATTTGTCTTGACACAACGGAAGGCGGTTCGTAACAACACTCGTTTTTTTTTATTTGCACCGCGTAAAATGGCCGCGCGCTCCAAATAAGTCCAAGTCCGGAGAGGAAAAAATCGATGCGAACCAGCGAACAGACGACGACGGCGACTCCGCGTGTGCGTGCGTTCCCGACCAGAGATCAGTGAAGACTTCGAAACACAACCGACTGTGAGCTGGGCGAACACAACTGCATCGCCTGCTACGCATAGTTTCCCGTTTGCGTGCTATCTCGCTCGCGCACACGCAGCATGGCGCCCGTGTGCCGTCGCGTTCCCGCAGCCGACGGGTTTTATGTTGGTATGCGCTTTTGCTTCTCCGCGTGCATTCGTGCGCTCTTTTCGTCGTTCGCACCGCTGCTGTGCTCGCCTCTCCCATACATAGGCCCAGAGCGGTTGTATGTGTGAGAGGTGCGACCAGCGCAAATGCGACCGTGGAAGCATTTATGCTCGCCAGGGTGGTAATGTTGCAGGAAATCACACGGAAGACGAGACCCGGCGGGGGGGTGTTGTAAAGATGGGTTTCAATTTTAAGCCACAGCTTAACTGATCTAGGCAGTGATCCAAAAAGGGAGCCAACTATGTTGTATCCCCAGTTTGGAAAGTACGGGTAACAAAATGCCAACATTATTAAAATATTCGTAACATTTGAATACAGAGCAGAGGTTTTGTCGATGTTTTGCCTACTCCCCGAGCCAAGCAAAAATCGCATGTGGTAACAAGTTGGACATGCCCTTCCACACCGTTCCACTCCACTGTACACGACGCGGAGAGCGATCTGCATGATGATCACTCTGCAGCCGAGAGGCGCCCGATGTGTCGGGTATTGTGTGTTCCAGCTCTACATTCCTGTTTTGTTTCCGTTCCCTTTTACGCTTCGTTTCGCACCCATCAGCTCCCACACTAAGCGGTGGTCTGAGGTAACTCCGCGCGAAGCTGGTTGAACGCCAGCGCGGCAATGTGTGTTTGCGCATAGGTCAGCCCGCCGGCCTTTGAGGTATCCCATCACGCAGCCGCCGTCTACCTGGTTGGAAGTAGATCTATCTTTTCGTGGGGGATTCGTGTTGAAGTTTGCTTGTGGAACGGGCAGCGGTATGAAGGTTCCATGGTGTAACGGTTAGCACTCAGGACTCTGAATCCTGCGATCCGAGTTCAAATCTCGGTGGAACCTGCTTTTCGCTCTCTCGGGAGGGTCTTTTTTCGTTTGAGTGTATGCACGAGATGATTTTTATTTTTGAGAAATCGGTACAGCGGCACGGCATTGGGCAAAAGCTATCATGATAAGAACATGTGCTGACTGAAGACAACCCGCAGGCGTTCGGCGTTTCGATCAGGGAAGAGAAACCCCGTACGGTGTTTCTCGCGCTTGGTGACAGAACGGAATTATTTGATGACGATCTACGATCGTTGTTGGTATTTCTCAGCAATTAGGGTTTGTGTTGATATTATTTAACAAAAAAAGTCCAAGTTATACGTTTACTTTACGTAGATACGAGTTTCTAGAGTCTTTGTTTGGCGGATCAGTGGCTTCACCCTATTTTAAAACTATTTAAGACTTCCTGTGAAGTAAACGTTAAACAATACAGAGAAAAGGTGGCAAAAATT
>JXWZ01004400.1:0-23439 GCA_000956215.1 Anopheles farauti No. 4
ACATATTTTCTTTCATTTCTATACTTCAATCAGTCTATGCTTTTGTTATTTTGCATGATTCTTATAAATTGTTAAAATCAAATCGCGAATGCAAATCCCGATACTTCGTACCTTCCGCCTTTTAATTTCACGTTAATACCAATGTCAAGATTTCAAACTCATTAATGATGTCATCAGTTGTAGACTTCACTACCAGACGGGTACAAATGACGCCATCGGTGAATAGACAAGGTCAGGTAACGACGATACTTATGTTTTTGTTTTTTTTTTACAGATCAAGCATACGATGGGGTATTATTATGCAAAACTACAATATATTATTCCATTTTCAGCAGCACAGTTTCACCAGGCGTGGCGTTCCGCTACACTTCCTCCCACAATTGTCAGCCCAAAAATCCCGCTTCGACAGATAATTGATTAAAATCACTAACATTACTCTAATATTCAGCAACGAAAACAGAGAACAATAACGTAAAAATATGTAACAAATTACAATCCGCATCGATCGAAATCTTCAGGTATGCTGTTCGTTGATAAACTTAGCAACGATTCCATTAAACTCATCGGCGTAGCGGAGATGAATGTTGTGCTTCCCTTCGGGAAAGACGTGTAGGCTGTTAAGTAAAAAAAATAAGAAATAAAATTATTCACAGTAATCGACATGAAAGATGCCGGAAGCTACATACTCAGTGTTCTTGATGTTATTTAATAGGTAAGGCACATGTTCCGGAATGATCATCGGATCCTTGGCTCCGTGCACGACCAGCGTCGGTGCTGTAATGTGTTTAAGCTTCCCGGAACAGATATCGCCTTTTCGCTCGTGGTAAATTCGAACCAGCCCATCGACCCAAGCCGACCAGAGCTTGGGAAAGTAATCTACACCGTACACTTGTTCCATGGGTTCCCGCATTCTTGTCGACCATTTACGAACATCCCGGATATCTACGACGAAAGATGACAACACACGCGATAAAACCATCACCATCCGCTTCCATTGCATCCGACTTACCCTCGTAAATTTGCACCTCCGTGTCCGATATGTAGGAGTTTGAGCCCCAAACGATCAAGGCTTCCACCTGCTCCGGACGATTGGCCGCCAGCACAAGCCCGGTAATGCCACCATCACTCCATCCGACGATGCTATACCGCTGGAAGCCCAGCTTCTGCATGAGCTCTCCTGCAGCTGCCGCATCGCGCTCGAAGAAATCCAGCGTGAACTCCTTCTCCGGCGGTCTGGATTTGCCATATCCGGGCGGATCCCAGGCAATTACGCGATGGTGCGGCAGTAGTGCTGGCAGACGTTCGATTTGCGGCTTGAAATCCGTCCATGCTGTTCCGAGGGCACCGGGCAGCAGGATGACGCCACGGTTTCCATGGCCAGCTTCGACAAAGTTCACGGAATGTGAACCAATCTGCAATTGGCGTTCCTGCGCCACAGGTACAGCGCTGCTCATCGAACGTGCCGGAAAACCACCAACAACTTTCACAAACGATTGAATTCCAGTGCTATGCAGCGAACCGATGACCACCGATGTTGTTGTTTTGGTAACCAGCTGCTTTACCAAGCGGCTATGCGCAGAGGAAACGGGCACTAGCAAGCGCATCATGTTGACGGGCCCGCTTTTACGCTATGCTTTTCTGCGGAATTTGGTTGAAAAAAAAATCACGCTCGTAAACTTACGAGACAATTCTGCAAGTTAAAATGTAAACAATCGCATAACAAATGAATGCAAAACGATGCAATTGATAAGCGTTTTGTTTGCTTGGTGCAAAATGTCAGATTTTCAGCTTTATGTGGAGCTTTTCTTATTCTAGATCCAATGTTTTAACGAAACCTTTTGTAACATATTTTCAAGGTGTATGGAGCATCATAAGAATTTATGTAATAATTTGAATTGTTTTATTGTAAATAATTTTATCTGTAACATCGATTAACTATTGAAAATCAAAATTATAACAAAAACGAACGAAGACTAAATGATAGAGCAAAAATGATCTCTTTTTGTTTTTTCATTTTATAATTCAAAATCTAATAAGAACTTTTATGCAGTATACTGTAACCCAAGCCAATCGCTTTGTTTCTCAACAGTTAATTTAAAAAGCATCATTCAGCAGTTTTTCCATCCATGATCAGATCGGAACTATCGTACTTTTAGATCAAATTTGCAGGGCATCTCGTTCTAACCTACAGTTTACCGTAGTTGTTTCATGAACACTACTCGACAAAACTCTGCTCGAATGGGGATTGTCCAAACATTTCTATAGTCTGTCCATTTTCTAACGATCGTTACCTGTTGTGTTCGCGCCAAAATTTCTTTGGCTTCGTCGTTCTATTGTCTTTGTGCAGAAAGGTGAAGTTTTGCTTTCTGGTAAATTTACTAACCATCTTTGGTCAGAGATTATCCTTTATTATCATTTATTGCATCTCGTTGCATCGCTTTATCTCACTCAAAACGGGACGTATTTCACGACACTCCACCTCCAAGCAACTGTGAAGGCTCCGTAGTCAGCTCGATTGTGCTTGTGGATTTTGACAATTATGGCCGTTATTTTTTGATGTGCTGTTTATAAAGACAAGTTCTTGTTGATATTGTTCTCATAAAAGAAGAAGAAGTGCTTGTGCTCGGACGTGGTCGCTCCGTCGGTCCATATGTGAAATTTATTTTATTTGCAAGACTACATGTAAATTACACTAAAGTTGGTGTAAAACGTTGATCAAAGGTAAGTGCAAACTCGTGCAGTGTAAATGTAGTGAAAATCGATATGGATTTCGTGAAATTCGGTCGAAATCGGCGGCTTGGGTTGGGACTCCCCACTGCGGAGCGCTAGCGCTCCGCATGCCATTGTAGCCGCCATATTCTTTTTCACCACTCGGTCGAAAAATCGATGTCGAGAAAATGGCGGCGCGTTTGTGCGGTTGTGCTCGATTTGTAGATGTTCGAAAGCGACGCTTGTATTTTTTTTTCGAGAGGCGTATAAAATTTCGAGTGCTTGTTGACGTTAGTCGATTGTTTTGATTTGGAAATATAATTGAATAGATTTTAGCATAGTTTTTTTTTCAATTTTGCTTGATATACGTTAAGTATAGGCTGGTTTTTCCTCAAATTCTAATGACGCCGTACTTTTGTGTCTGAAGCGTTGCTTGCGTCATCATGCTGGCGTTCTTGGAAATGTTTTCGCGCCTTTTTGCTCAACTGCCAAACGCTATTGTAGGCAAAATTATGGATAAATGTAGTCTTTATGTTGTTTAATGATGCATCACTTAAATTTATGTTCAATGTTAGTATAACATCCATGGCGTGTTTTTTTTTATCTTATAGCGTGTCCTATACTGTTTGAGGCGGGAAGGTAGCGTCGTCCAAGATGGCGGACGATGAGCAATTTTCTCTGTGTTGGAATAATTTCAATTCCAACCTCTCGGCCGGATTTCATGAATCCCTTCTACGTGGAGACCTGGTGGATGTAACGTTGGCCGCCGAAGGTCAGCTGGTTAAGGCGCATCGTCTTATATTATCAGTATGTTCACCCTACTTCCGGAAAATGTTCACGCAAGTGCCCGTGAACCAACATGCGTTCAGTAAGTATTGAAAAAAGATTATGTTGTTATAGTTAAGGCTTCCTCTTTGCTTTGCGTGTAAGTACATTTTTATGCTAAATAAATGCATCTGTTGATAAGCAGTAATGCACATGCATTTCTTTCATCGATCGGTAAAAGCGTAACTTAGTGCGCAGATGCGTCATCATAGATGGAAGCATTCCTATATTGTCGGATGTTGAAAATAATGCATTCGTGTGTTTGTTTAAATTACAGTTTTCCTCAAAGACGTGAGTCATTCGGCGCTTAAAGATCTCATACAATTTATGTATTGCGGGGAGGTAAACGTTAAACAAGATGCACTTCCCGCCTTTATCAGTACAGCTGAAGCATTACAAATCAAAGGATTGACAGAGACGGTAAGTTGTTCAATACATGTCTTCCCACAACATTCCCAATGTGCACCAAGAGTGTGTACTGATCATTATGATACGTTTATAAACGTCGTGCACACAGGGCGATAGCGTACCCGCAAATCAGTCACCTATGAAAGAAGAAATATCGACACCCGTTCCCGCGACGGCCAGTTTACCCACCCCTACCAATGCTACCCAGCGTTCTAAGGTACAACGGAACCGAGTTCAATCGTTCAAAATTGATTCGGAAGAGAGCGGCGATGACAAAGTACAAATCCAAGCAAGTTCATCTCACCACGTGTCGTCGGTGCAGCAGGCCCAGGCCTCTGCAGTCGCTACGACTCAGAAACGTACCTTGCAGCAACGGAGCGTCACAAGCCAAGCTAGCAAACGGACAAAAATGTCCGTGAGTGCCAGCAGCGAAGGAATGGATACTTCGGACGCCACCCCGACCCAGGTGCAGACGGTACAGATCGTGAAGCAAATACCCGCCCAAGTTATCGAATCGGAATACATCGAGTTGCCAATTGAATCGATCAATCCTAAGCACGAACCAGACTATACTGACGAACCGACGGAGATCGAAACGGTGGACGCGGAAACGGAACAGGATCAAAAGCTTTCGGAACACGATCAGGGCGAAGCGGACGACGACGGGAACTATGTCGAGGATGAAGCTTACGGAGAAATGACCATTACCAAGTATGATGAATCTTACTTGACAGAGGGTGAGGACAACGTGAAACCCGGCGTATCTGGATTCGTGGACTCTTACACCTCGGACGGAGGAACTGGCACGGAACAATCGACACAAGGTAGGTCTCATTGACATATGTATTTGGAAAACGGTCGGGAAATCAGTGGCGTTGGCATAAATATCTCAATATGGCTGAAGGATTTTTACAATATTTGATCTTTGCTTCTCTTGCATTACACTGTTACTGAATCGTTCATTTCATCATCATTATTTTAATTTGTGACATTCCATTTCATATGCAAGAGAATACCAGGGCAGCTTATTTTGATAATTTTTATTTTATAAATCCTAAATGATCGCTTCCTTGCGTGTGTGGAAAACAACTATGGTCTGTACAATATGAGATTTCTTTTTCGTACAACGCTAGTGGTGCTAGTGTAAGAGAATGTTTTTTGGGTAGAACTTCACCCATGTGTGTGCGTGTTAGTTTCGCGATTTATGTTCGAATTAAGAGTATCAGCGCGCGTGTGAAGTGTTGTGTTTGTGGTGTGAAATAAGTAGGATGAAATGGCGGAAATGGATACAACTGAACAAGGCAAAAAGCTCTCAACGTAGTTGGTATGAGAGAGAACCGGAGGTAACATGGTGTACGGTATGTAAGTACTTGGGGAATATTTCCCTTATTATAATCATTATAGAACACTGCCCAGCAAAGATCAAAATTCAGAATTAAAACTCCCTATATATATATATATTTATGAATTTCCAAATTGGTTCGTATAAGACACTAAAATCGACAATCCTTCAAACGCAAAATGGGATATTTTGTTGACAATACTTTTTTCCTGCAACTGCCCATTAGGATAGAAATTTGACAGAGCCCTCAAAAATACGTTTCATTTTAATTTTGGTCGGCTCTTTCTACATTCAATTTCAAATGGGCTGTTACGGTTCATACAACCATTTATGAATTATATCAACTTGTTTATATTATTATAATGATATGTACGATTTTATTCACCCAAATATTGTATCTGTCAGTTACATTCGGGTTTATCTAGTTAATCGCGTCGTGTAAAATTTTTTGTCAATTTTTATTCTTCGAGTCGGTCGATCGAATTTGTAGAGTCTGTGAAGTTGTTCGGATAGTCCCATTAGTGTGAAGTTGCTCGTGCGTACAAGAACTTTCGTTTTATTTGATTTTAATTGAGTTTTAAATTTAATTTGCGTTTTGTTCGATAATTTCGAATCGTCCATTGTTTGACGCGTCACGAATACGAATTCTGAATTGATTCCCAAAGATTGAACTTCGATTAGATCTGCATTGAATAATTCATAGCGTTGAAAGATGTTACTTGTGTGTTTGTTAAAAGTGAAAATGAAATTCGAAGAATGCCTTAAATGGTTCAATGCAACGAACGTGTCGTTTTACTAGGTGAGTATAAAACCGCGAATAACATTCGTGGCCCTGCATCGACTGGAGAAAGGTCTCTGTATGTTATCAGTACAATACAAAAACAACCTTAGCGAAGGTTAATGTTTGGAGCGTTGGCCTGTAGCTATGCGCTGTTCTGTTGAGATAAAATCATGAAGACCTGGTCCAGGGTTTTCCAACGTTAAAGGTAGCAGGTGGGTATGAAATTTCTTTTAATATTTTATTAAAGTTAAGTAAGATTAAGTTTTCATTAAGTTGACATCTGAGAAAATCCATCAATAGTCTACACTACCAGCAAACATCAATCTGTTGGATATTTCGCCTCGCTTCCACCGTAAATTCTATTGGCTAATGTTTGCATGTAATTACTATTACATTGTTACATAAGTAATTTTACTGAAAAATGTACCAGAAGAAGAATTGCGATAAGATGTATTAGAATTTTTTCGCTATATTCAATCTTTACATGCAAACATTAACTAATAGTTTTTTTTATTCATATCTTGACTGAAGATCAAAAATGACATAAACACGTAAGTATGTTTCCGTGCTCTCACAAGGTTGATGCAGATATTCTCATTAATGATTTTTAAATGTATTGGCTAGGTAGACACACTCTGTATTGGACAAAACAATAAGACACAGGTGTAAAAATTAGAAACGGCAAGAGTAAATTTTGCGTCAAACAAATTGCTCATACATTAATCGTTTTGCGTCTTGTTCTGTTATACAAGAGAAAACATGAACGTTTCATAGTTGCTTTACAATGAATGTTGCAATGGTCCAAAATTGTTTTTTAATAACTATGACACAGTGTAGGTACATTGCCAGGTCTCATAATATCTATAAAAAGAGGAAGTTTGCTTAAATTTGCATTACCTTTGCCAATACGTGTCATCTGCTTCATCAGTCATCGTGTCATCAATTGAAACTAGAAAATTGTTTTCATTACGCTACGTATGAATATCATACCTGAATCTAAACGCTATTACTCATTTTTAAGATTTTCGATAGGATTAAATAGGTGTTAGACTTTTTAAAGATTGTGTGCTAGAAGATGATCACATGTTTTCGTCTTTTGGAGATGTATTATTTCCTGTTGGTTTATCCTACGAACAGCATTATGCAATAATATTACCAAACTTTCTCCCGATGTTTGCTTTGATATTTTTCAATAGGTAAAACTATCTGTTATAGGAGAAGTTGATTCAAATGTACATAGACTCATGTAATATTTATTTTCGTTGTTATCGACAAAAAAGCAGCGTTAGAGAGCAACGGCTAAATCCAATCTGAACTTGTTGATTTCTCGTAACGAAATGTTCACTTGATAGAATTTTGTCAAGTCGGGTTATCTCCGCTCTGTTTTTTTTTTATACCTCTCACAACGCATATCGAAATATGGGTTTGTTAATGGTGATGGTAATACGGAGTTAATGGTGCGCTTTCTGATAAGTTTAGTTGAGAGTAACAGATAGCGCAATCATTTCAAAGATTGTAATATTCTAGTTGAATTTTGTTTTTTGGCTATAAAAAATCGTGAACTACCATCGAGTTAATGTTACTTGAATAATATGTTAAGATTATTAGTAGGACTAACACTGATTTTGTGAAAACAAAAATCGAACACGCGATCCCCAACGATTATCGTTCGTTTCCAACAGTCAGAATGTTAAACCTTGTATGGTTTGACGGGTGGGTAGTCTTATTGTTTTGTTCCGTCAGTGTGTTGTATATAGAGTCTCTGTATGATAAGTCGTTAAGAACGCACAATTTTTCCACTAATACGCCTTTTGTTTGAAAATATTTGTGATTCGATGCAAATATGTTTCCAATTTTAGGGATTTTTTGCTGCTCTTGGGAGACGAGCATTACCGATTAAAAGGGAAAAGCAGTGGATGATCGCTCGTATGCATTGAGTCTAGTAGAATGCTAGATTTCCATCCCCATAATAGAGTGGATATATTCCAAAACACCCCACTGTACGGATGGGCTCTTTTGAGAAGTGAAATATAAACGATGCATTTACGAATCATTTGTTTTCTTTTCTTCGATACAACAATGTATTCGCGTTTCTTTACTGCAGTTGCTGCTGCACTGTAGTGTTGCTTGCCATTGATGCATTATCCAACTCCAGAATATTATAGTTCATTTTATTGATGCTTTGTTGTATACTGTAAATTTTACATTTACAGATACGGCATCGCAACCGTCTGCTGATGATACCAATGCAGCTAGAACTGCAAATGAAGTGGATTTAGACAAAGCGGCGGCTGTTAAGCAAGAAGACAGTAGTATGATCGGTACAGACGAGCTCTTGCATCATAGCCTATCACCCTGCCAAGATGATGTTCATGTTATAAATTGTGATCCTTCCGCTATGCAATGGTCATCGACCCGGACTGATGCCTCTCACAGCCCCGGCATTGCCACGACGAACCAACTAGCGAAAAGGCAGACGCGTGAGAGAAAAACGAAGCTGGCTCACGATGTGCCTGTGAGCAATTTTCACGAGTTGAAGAAAAGCGTTGGAAAACCAGCACCGCGTAATAGGTGTGTATCATGCTACAACCGTAACATACGAGAATCGGAACGAATGCCTAACCCCAAGAGCAAGTGGGTGACCACCTTCTGTGGGGACTGTCCAGGGAAGCCATTTTTGTGCATTCTATGCTTCAGCCGAATACACTGTAATCGGGCTCCAATGAAGGAACTGTAATGTATGAAGTTTTATGAATGCTTTCAACATTTTTTCTCGTAATTTTTAACATTACAAATTCCATTTTTTTTGTATCGTGTTCAATTTACAAAATACCAACCTATTATCTTATTGCCTTCTTTAGGAGAGAAAGTTAAAAAGATCCTGAACATTGGATATTTTATCAACCAAATCTTATACAAGAGGCAGTGTTACGGAGCCTTATATTCCTAATGTACATTTGTTCAAAATGTTCTTTATTAACTCTTATTTGATTCTAAATCATTCCTTATTAGAAGATATTTCTTTATAAAAGTGGAACATTCGTAACAAAATTAAAGGAGACGCATTAAACATGATTAATCATCTTTGCTTAGATGTTGTGTTGTGGACTTGGCACAACAAACGAAAATCAGAACTGGTTTGAACGCGAATACCAGACACAAAGTCATTGAGCGGTAGAGAATAATTCGAGTTGGGGCGATTTTATACGAATTCCAAATTAAATCGTCATGATGCATTCTATATTCTTTCTGTTCAGTGTTGGCACGATGATCAGCACTTTAAATATAAAATACGCGTGAATTACTTCTTGCTTAGTGTCTTTTTCTAATGTCAATTCATTGAATCGAATATTTCCTAATTATTAAGATGATAGAAAAGATCATGCAATGCTGCTTTGTTAATCAACGTACATAACGTATACAAATGAATTGTTTATATTTGGGGGTTTTACCAGTTGCAATGTGAAATAGATATATTTCGCTCATTATTACACTCGTGCATTATTACGTGCCTTAGAGCTCTGCGATACGTATATCCGGTTATTAACTTCACAGAATGAAGTTTACTACTGAACAAAAGAAGAAATAAAGCTTAAGAATGATGAATTACAATTCAGTAAAAATAGTTGCATTTTTCGTGTTTAAATCCGAAATTTCGGTTTATGTTTAAACGGTGTTCAGTTTTGTTACAGAACGCTCAAGACCGCTTCTCGTTCTCTTCAAATTGTCCTTCCCTTAAACCCAGCCCACTGTCATTTAAATTAGCCTTGTCTCTCGAATAATTAAACTGCTTGCTTCTCGTCCGTGACTGTAACGATTGTACTGCAGCCAGATTTTTCTCTTTCTTTCATCGCGTTTGTGGGCACGCTTCTTTTTAGGCCTTTCGTCTTCTTCTGCTTCTGCCAGGCATCATCCGCAGCACCACCGTCACCAGCATCATCACCAGCAGCAACGCGATCGAATTATTGTTTCAGATGTTAAGGACGAACTGGCTTCGGTGGGAACCGAAAATCATTTTCCACGGCAGGGAATAGTTGCCGTTAGGCGTAATGCTTCGGCGCAAACTTCATCCGGCGTGAAGCCAAAGCAAGCGGCGGTTTCGTCTGCCGCCGCTGCTGCACTTTCCAGATTTCCCTTAATAAATCAACCTACTAATGAAAATGTACGGCACAGTGTTAAGAATATTTCCACCGCGACATTGGTAAAGTTCATACGCTCGCAGAAAAAATGCGCCCAGCTAGTGTTCGAAGGCTATATTTACAATCGCAAAATTGTTCAGCAGAACGGCCGCACGACGTGGCGGTGCTCGGAACTGTTGAAGTATCATTGCAAGGCGACGTGCGTGACGAAGCTGAATCAACTGATCAGCAATCGGCACGAACACAACCACGCGGATCACGCGGACAAAATCGCTAAAAAGTCGCTCTATGACTTCCCGGAGGATTTGGAAGAATATTTAAATATCCACACGCGCCATCCGATCGACGTCGGTGGCGGCAACCATGAGGTGGACGTGATCGATGACGGGACAGAGTATAAGGTCGTGCTTCGGGATCAGAGTAGCGATGGGTTTTCTACCGATAGGGCCATATCGCTGAAGCACGAAGCTAGGGAAATTGATTTGTTCGAGGATCCTCCGGATGATCCGTAACGCAGAGGAACCGAATGTTGAAATCCATTCTTTTGTTTTCGTGTTATATCAACTTACTGCCAAAGATTTTTTTAAAAACTATATTTAATACTGTAAAAGTTTGCCCCAAACAAAGGGATTTATTTTACCAAGAATGAAAATTATTTTGCATTACATTGTGTAAATGCATGAATACATACTCGTTTTGAATGTTACGTCAACCCATTTCAAACTTTATCTGGTATGTATCATACTGGACAGGCAAATCACGCAAAGCTACTCTCGATCCTAAAATGTCCTTTAAATTGAATGATAAATTAACAATAAATGTAGCAAAATGAAATGTTCGTTTGTGTGTCGTTTCCCATCATTTCCCGTCAGACCCCCCGTGCTTCGACGCATTGACATACAAAGACACATATGTTAAATTAAGCATACGCCACTTGAAATTTGTTCGCTTATGCATGCCCTCTAATAATTGAACATCCTTCCCCTCCTCCCCCATCACGTCTCTGAAGCTAGCGTCAGGAGCGACGATTGTGGTGCTGCCCCAGGGTGCGTCCAACGAAAGGCAGTGAACGGCAAACATCTGTTCCTTAGCAGCCGGAAGGGTGGACTTCAACTGGTACACGATAACTACATCTATCGCTCGAATCTCCGACGCCAGGGACGTAACCGGGACGTCATCTACTGGGAGTGCGTGTACAACCGGGGACAGAAGTGTCGCGGTCGGTTAAAAACGATCGGCAACGTGATCTACGTTTCAAACGGGAAAGGTATGTGATGGTGCCGGGTGGTAGCAATGATGTTTGCTCTGGCACTCCGGTGTAGACGCAACAGCATTCGTATGAAACCCATTTTTGTGTACCATTTATCGATTTTCCTTTTTTTTTATTCCCTTCGTGTTTCGACCTTTGAATTCCCCAGTTGAGCACAACCATCCCAACGATCGTAAGCGCATTGTCAATGCCACACTGTGCGGTAACGTCACGCTGAAGGATATTTGCTCACTGTGAGGAGGACGGGCATCACACCGCCACTCCTGGGGTGACATCGATCTCGACCAACAGTTGTTCGCTAATTCCACGTACTGTACAAATTCCATACAATAAATCTATTTGTTTTGATAAAACATCACCAAGCAGTGGCTATTTAATGTTAGCGATAAGGTTCTAATTTTCCATGTGTATGTTATGTTCGATATGTTTACGCGTAACCGCTTGCTCAACACGATCGTGATATAAATTTGCATTTTCACTTCCCTGCTACAGACGACTGCAAGGAGTATCTGTCTGTGGTAGAAGCTGATAGGTCAGCCTACTCGCCGTGTACGGATGAGAGCGATACCGCGAGACGAGACAAGATGCTATTCATACGCAGTCCCTGGGGACGGAAGCTTCTTGTGTACGATGGATACACGTACTGCACCAATAAGCGCGTGCAGGCGACCAACACCACATACTGGCGGTGCACGATGGCTCACCGGCGGAACGTGCAGACACTCTGCGAAGCGCGCTGCACCGTGCGGGATGGTAGAATCGTCAAAATGTGTGGAACACACAACCATGCGCGCGAGAAGTTGCGGTTGCATGGCAAGGTGTTCGATACGGAGTACTCCATACGTGATCCATAAGGATAAGGAGGAAGGATTTGTATTATATAGAGCTAGCTACTTCATAATATCGTTTAGCACATAATACATGTACAATTCGTTCTGCCAGGCCTTACCAGAAAAACCCGGTGGTTGATCTCAAATCATTACAAATAAACAGAGAAAAAGAGTTATCCAATACAACTTTCTTCGATACTGTCAAACGGAACCCATAAGTGTATGTTTCAGTGTCTCACCCCACTTCCCCCATCACCCACCCGCAGTTGTGGGCCGATATTAACCGATACATACGTGTGTTCTCTTTTCTCTTCCTTTTCTTCTTCTTCTAATAATCCCCCCAAAAGTACGGTCTGCCAACGGTGGTGAATGTGAGCAGGAGAGTTCAGAGATAGCACCAACGACAGTGGCTTCCTCTTCGTCGTCGGCAGCGGCGATGGAGTTGAGGTTCATCAAGAGTCCTTGGTCGACGCCCTGTCTCGTGCTGAACAACTATCTCTACAACTGTCACAGCACGCGCGGTGACATCGGCTACTGGCGGTGCCACAATTACTCGCGCAAAGTTAAGGAGGAACGGTGCCGCGCACGGTGCGTGGTAAAGGGTGGCCGCTTGAGCGCCCTCACCGGAGCGCTGCACAATCATCCACCACACACGGAGAAGATCGAGCGTATCGTGCGCAGGAATCATGCCGACGAGCAGCAGGAACTTCTGGAGGAGATGCGCGTGCAGCAGTTGCAGCAACAGCAACAGCAGCAGCAGCAGACCAATAAAACTTCTCACCACCAAGGCAGCAACATTCTACTGCTAATGACGACGGCAACACCGTCAGCAGCGAATGTTATCCCAAACGGAGGCACAACTCAGCATGCCACGCTCGATGTGATCAGTGCAGCGCAGCCGCCAGTCATATCGTCGCTTACTGATCTCATCAAGATGGAGGAGTACGAGCTGCCGACGGTGGAGATGTAGTGTCTGGTAGTGGCAGAGTTGGAATCGCCATTACCATAGCGACGATGCCATAGCGATGACGAAAAGCAATTTTAGTTAATTTCACACCGTTAACACATGCGATGCAATATTATTACTATAAGGTACGGTTGGCACCCCAACCGCGCAACGCAGTATTTACCTCTGAGCCAAGTTTTCTTAAAGAGAGCCTATATAAGTATTGAATGTATAATAAAATTATCGTAAATACTATTTATTACACGCGCGTGCGAGCGTGTGCCTCATCAAGCGAAAAGAGCGGTTACCATCTTCTGTTTGTGTACTATTTTATGTAGCATAATAATAGCTTGTATCCACTTAGTCCACATTTTTACATAGGTAAGAAATTTCAGTCATAAACCCAAGTGAGCTAACTTTTGTTCTTTGTTATTTTTCCCCTTTTCGATTATTTTGTTTTGTTTTTGTTTTATTTTGTCGGTTTAGGTAGAGAAACAATTTTTCCCTGCGTAGACGTGGACCTGGATGTCAACAACTCGAACGGACATATCTTCATACCAAGTCAGCGAGGACTGCCACTGCTGGCGAAGGATAACTTTATTTACCGCTGCGAACGGACGCGCAACCACCGCTCGTACTGGTTATGCATACGGTACAAAGTGCACAAGTGCACGGGACGCATCATCTGCCAGAATAATGTGGTGCTAAAGCAAACCGAACACTGCCACGTTGACGATCGGCGCCGGTTGCTCAACTCGGAGCAGATGCTGGTCGATCTGTCCAAGATCAATGTGAGCGATTGGGTGAAGGCGGTTCATCCTCGGTACATAGCTCCGGCGCGAAGCGTCAGCCACGCGGACCCCGCCACACGGATGAAATCGGTGGTGCCCACCGTTAAAAGCAAACCAAAGCGACGGGCGACGACGAATGCGTACGGCTTTGCTCAATAGGGATGTAGATGCGCCGTGACAGTTTTTAATGTTAGGATGTTTGCAACGTTTTTTTTTGCAGTAACGTCTTAATTGTACAGCCATGTTTTTAAACACCTTGCCAGAAGAGGGTGATGATTAGTGGTTTTAATTTTTTTTTCCTAAAATAAAGTTTCAAAACACTGCTCGAAGCTCTTTATGTTGATTCTGTTTCGCATTTAATAACAATTCAAATAATGTGTAGTTACTATTCTGCTTTACGTTTAATCACATTCATTTCGGTGTTGTTCTTTTTCAGTATTCTCCGATTTGGAGTTCATCTACAGCCAGCGCGGCTATCCGCTGCTTGTCATAAACAGCTTCCTCTTCCGCAAAAATCGCGGTAAATATTGGCGTTGTATACGGTGAGTGTTGTAGATGTACTTTTTTCATGCACTACATATTTTGCCTCAACTTCACACTCTGTGATCATTCTCTGTTAATTGTGTACTTTCATTTATAGCTGTACCAAGTTTCTATGCAAAAGCCGTGTGATATTGCGTGATGACGGTACCGCCACGTGTTTCGGTACCCATACACACCCACTGGAAACGGATAAGATCGCAAAAGGGCGCAAGTTGCGTGACCGTGTGGAAGAGTTATCAACAGCACCATGAGTGCAATCGGTGCGATGCGTACACACACCTCCCCACACACCACCGAGTCTCACTGGGCGGGGATGTATTTCATGTGGCAAAATAAATATTATCGAAACGGGAAGATATGGTGCATATGGCGTGTCGGAAAAGATGATGCGTTCTATCGTTGCTTCGTCGGTGTGACTCTCTAGTAAGATATTGCTTATGAACCCTGTTTTTTGAGGTAAACTGATGATAACAAATTCTAAACATATTCTTTGTTTTTCATGTTTCTTTTTCTTTTGCAGTTGTTACCGCTGGCCCCCGGAAGCGGTCGCACACCCTCGTGAGGCTTGGCGAGGGAGAAAAACCAATGCCGAAAGTTTGGTATACCGCAAAGCTGACGTTTGTCATGAATCGGCGCGGCACGCATAATCTACACTTCGCTGGATACGTTTACGTGCGTAAGAAAAGCTGGCACCGGACGACGAACTGGATCTGCTGCAAAGGAAATTTGTCGGCGGGCAACTGCCGGGCGCGCGTTTGCACGGAAGGGAATGCCCGCATACGATTCGGCTCGAAGGAACACAATCATTAGAGTAGTTACGGGGGGAGGTCGAGGGGAGGGGAGTAGCTCGAATTGGAGTCGTTAATAAATTTTACATTCGGATGAACCGCACGTCCCGGATCTAATGCGATCAAAATCAAAGTGTCAACCAATACGCTGATTGTGTCTTGATTCTGGTTCGTTGCGTTAAGTATTGTAAACCTTTCTTCATCGCTTATCTTCGTTTCTATCTTACAGCCACACTGCGGAAGATAAAAATGCGGCGCGATTCGTTCATGTACGATCTGCCGTATGAAATGATCAACAATCGTAAGGGAGGACTGAATCTTCACTTCCGCGGCTACGTTTATCGGCGTAAGATGACCTTCTCACAGACGACGAATTGGGTGTGCGCGAACCCAATGACGAGCCGGAACGACAACGCCATCGGCTACGCGGGCCCGTGTGCCGCACGCTGTGTTACGGACAGTGGGGGCGGCATAAGGTTCAGTAAAAAATGGCACAACCATGGCCCGATTGCAGTCATCACGAATGCGCAAATCGAAGAAGTATAACAGTATAATTCTGCGTTGCCGGAGGGCGTGCAATTATGCGTTGTTCGGTTATGCTAAGAATAAAAATATTAGTTGAGAATTGCATATTATCTCGTGGTTGAAGTCGTTACAAAGTTTCTTTGTCTCTCATCTTTCGCTGGTAATCTTTTAACTTAGGAGGTCAGCTTTTTCGTACTCGCAATACTGTTAAAAAAAAATATATTTTTTTCAGATTTTAGTGACCACAATGTCTCGCATTATATACAATTTTTGATACATACTCCTCAATACTTCCCACTACATTTCCCTACAGTAGTAATTAATTCTTTTCGTTCTTGCAGCACCGGCACAAACAATAACCGATTCAATCCTGCTGCAGCAGGGTGTATGGTTGGAAGGATTGCCCTACAAACACGCCACTGATTCCCGGGGCAATCGGATGTGCCTGTTCGGTTACTCCTATCGGAAGGCGGCAAGCTTTCGGAGTACGGTCGACTGGGTGTGTGTTAGAAACGATCAGCCAAACCGCTGCCTGGCACGGTTAGTGCAGCGGGTGGTGGACGGTGCGCTAAAGTTGAACCGCCACAAGCATAACCACGAACCGGAAAAGGATCAGGATCAGGAGAAACTGGCACGCACGCCGTCATGTGTTATGATGAACAAATAAGAGAAAATATCGAAAGCAAAAAAAAAAAACAATCAAAATTCTCCTCGCCTGCTTAACTTCGATGGTTTAATTCATTGTAGCGGATTTAAGTTATTGTATTTAGGTACAGCATATTTTATGCACAATCAGTTTCGCTTAGGTGTTTGTGTACTTTCGCACCACTGAAGAATTTTTGGTTTTTCTTTCTTCCTTTTCTCGTTCCATTCGCTTAAATCAGATGATCATCACCACCCGCAACAGGAAACAACTGGCCTACTAGAGCGCGAAGGGCAGTGCAGCAGCTTCATCATTGCGGACTCATATGCGGTGAACAATGCGGCAACGGCGGACGACGAGGATCCGGAGGAAAATGTGGCCGTGTTTTCCACGACGATGCGCGGCAAGGAGCAGCTGCTCTATATGGGGCAACCGTTCGTGTTCGAAAAGCTCGTGCTCACGACGACGGGCGAGCGAAAAAAGATCTGGCGTTGCAACCAGTGGTGGAACCAGAAGTGTCGGGCGCGCGTGTACACCGTCGATCGGGTGATAACGCCCCTGAATCGGTACCATACGCACAAGGACATCGTGAAGCGGAAACAGCGCGTTGTGAAACGCAACAATCTGGGCAGTGATTCTCTGCGAGTTGGTGACGTTAAACGGATCGTTTCCAAGGCGGTTACCGTGAGTCATCTTTAGTTGGGACGAAAACGGGGGGTTACAGGATTTCGTATGGATGGTACGATGCTGTAAAGTGAAGTGTTTCAGTTTTTGTAGTAGTTTGCGCCGATGACCGTGAGAAAATAAATTTGAAACCATTTTATGAAAACATCCATTCCATCCATAGCCCCAGTGGGCTTTCAATCAACGTAGCAGACTAAGTTTTGCAGCTCTATATAGTTTGTAAGGGCCATTTTGCTGTGCTTGTGTGTACTTTCATCACTATCACCATCCTCAAAAAACTAATCGTTTGCCGTTGTAATTTTATTGCTTTTCTTTTAGCGATGGTAGTGGAAGCTGACACCTATCCGACACCACCTCCCACTGGAAGCCAAATGGAAACGATCCGAATATTGACGGTTGGACAATCCGAAGCAAGCTCACCCGCAGTGGCGCCTACACCGGATGCCAGAAATCGTGCCACCAAAAAAGTGCCAACAAGTGTGAAAAGGAAAATTATTAACAAGGTTCCGCTGCACGCCGGAAGCACCGTGTACATTGCGACGAAGGATCTGTTGGACATCTACACTTCGAAACCGGCCGTGTATACCGGCCGGTTGATTGAACTGATGTACGGTGTAGACACGTTGCGAAACAGTTGTCTCGAAAGCAACGACATAGTGTCTGGGGGCGCTAGCCCCAGCTTAGTACCACTCGATCCAACGATATTGGAATCCGTGATAAGTGAGTGTTGCTGTTGTGTAGATTGTTCCGGCAACGTTCTAACCCGCATCTCTTTTCATTTATCTTTGCTCCCCGCCGTTCTCGCCGTATTTTGCAGCACACATAGTACATGTTTTCCAGCAGCAGAAGCAGAGCCTGACGACAGGTATGGTGAAAAATTATATTCGTAACCGGCTTGAACTTGTACGTTCAAAAGTGGTCAACAGCGAGGGGGACGAGAGCGGCGCCATCAGCGGAAACGCGCAATTACCTAAACGGATTGGATTGAAGCGCACGTGTACTCTGTAGAAGTTGCTGTCTTTCTTTTTAGTTATAGGATAGAAATGACACACGTAATAAAGCGGAATTCTATTCTTTCAAGCGTGCGAGTGTGTTTCATGGTGCTCATAATTCCCTCGTGTATAGCTTTCATAATATCATATGTTCATGTAGCTTAATCTCAAACATTCCCTTCACTCAGCGCCAACATAAAGCCTCCGGGTGAAGCAGAACTTAAAACTTTCTCACGATTGTTCACACTCTTTTTCAGCTGCTGTCCGAAGCTCGATTCGTCGGAATCCGTTCGTTTCCATGGATGACAATGACGTGAAGATCATCGTAGCGGATACAGGCGCTCGGCAGCTGATATACAAGGACTTCGGATACCATCGGAACGTCAAACAAGGCAATACCGAGTACTGGCGATGCGCGATGGCGTTGCGGTTGAAGTGCAAAGCGACGATTGCGACCAGGGGAAGCATGATGCGTGTCAACGACGTTGAACACAATCACATCCCGATGCGCCGGTTGCTGTACGGCCTGGGTACAAACGACAAACGCAAGCTGAAACGAGCGAAGGAAGAATTTTTGTTGGCAACGAAGCGTAAAATAAACTGAACTATGCAACTATTGTACAATATCCAATGGTGGTCGGGTCAGGTCAAATTTGTTTAACTCTACTACAACAACTCACTCCCGTGCTGTGAAGGTTATCGCTATGCTTCTGCAGATTTTGATTACAGTATCATCTCTTTCTATTCACAGCCATCTTTATAGCAATCAGTGCGGAGAAACAGTTAATTCGATTGCGAGACAAACTGTACCAAAAAACGCGCGGTCGAGCGTATCGGAGCACATGGTCGTGCATTGAGTTCGGGTGTCCGGGCGAGATCATTCTGCTGGAGCTAAAGGGTGGTCAGATTAGGATTACTAGCGCCCATAACGACGATTGTACCTCCGATTACCTTAAAAATCGGCCCGCACATCTGGTGGAGCTAAACGAAAGCGAAATCACGCGGCTCGAGCAAACCCTGGCCAATGAAGCATTCGGCTGGGATAATGTGGCCGCAACATCCGTGCTAGACGTCAGTCACTGACTGATGGCTCGACCGCGGGAGGGGTTCGCAAAAACAGAATAGAATAGTTGAATGAAATAAATAACGCCTTACTACTCTGTCACCACATGTGTTTCATGTGTTACTTACCGCGCGCTTATGTGTGTGTGATCTTGTCGCTTACCAATACGTAGCGTTATTAACACAAATATTTCTATTGATCACAATTTTTTTCAGATACAGCGCGGTATATCGTCGGTGTGCGCGGCAGCCGCAAGCTTAAAATTGGCAACTATTCCTTCACGAAGAACAAGGAGTGTATGGACAAGACGTACTGGTCCTGTGCACGTGCCGGAATGCACCGGTGCAAGGCTCGCGTACTCACCTACACGATGAAGAACGGCGAACAGTCCTACGTCGTACGTAATGGTTCGCACAATCATCCGCCATTCTAATGTGGGTGATGTGTGGAGCGTGCATTTAAGAAAACTTCACCGTTTCTTACATCTTTTTCAAGAGCTCATCAATACACACAACAACAAAAAATGTCAGACTTACTTGTGCTCGTATTGCGAAACATACATTTTATAGATTTTTATAGTATGACCGTCGAAAAATGCGTGCCAGATGAGTCTCTGACGTCGACGAGCCAGTTGGAAATGCTCCTGAAAGAAATAAAAAAAAATGTCCCAATAGATTAAGCTAATAAATGCTAATAAATTTAAGCGGTAAATTGAAGCGGGCAGCAGGTTATTTTTGTGAAGAAAAGCCATTTGTTTAAATTTATTTTTGTTTTTTTTTTCTTAACAGTAATCTATATTAACAACCACTAACTATCTCTCTTTCTAAAACATTGCCACAGGTGACACTGGGATGTACATCGTCGGACAGCGTGGCAGCATTTTGCTTTCGGTCGACGGATATCGGTATGTGAAGAACCGCAAATCAAACTCGAGAACGTACTGGATCTGCGCGAAAAAGGTATATTTATTTATTATATTTTAAATAATTTGTGACACTGTCTGCTCTTCTATAATAATATCGTATTTAAAGTAATAGTAATAGTAATGAAAAATAGCTACGATGTGTACAGAAGCGTTCACTTTGACTTAGATCAGTAACTGAAGCTATCACTTTGATGTGGGCGATATTTAACTAACTTTAAAATTAAGTATGTCTTCCAATTAACTTAACATCATTTTGAAACAAGTTAACAATGTCATTTTCTTTATATTTTTCAATCTAAAAATGTATATGTTGCATCTTTAAAATCTAAAAAGTACACCAATTCCTGTGATACATCCCGTAAAAGGGCTTCTTGTATCAATCAAACTGAATTGAATTTTGGTTTACAACCCTTTACTTACGCTGTCTATTTATCGTTTGTAGGGTAGCTTAGCATGTCGAGCTCGTATCACGACCGCGCAATCGGACTACGGATCCAACACACCGAAAGTGATTCTAAGGACAGGCAAACACAATCACGGTTTGATCTCGAAAGTACCGAAGCAGCTAACTCAGAGGGTACTCAATACTAACGCACCGACGACTTCAGTGAAAACGGAAAGATTATCCAAATTGGATATTTCTTCGATTAAAAATAATAGCTCCGAAAGCGGCGGCAGAGGTTATAGAATTGCCAACACACACAATCCGCGAAAGGTCTTTGTAATCCCTTCACGTAAATTTTAAATCACCACGATGCATAACTGAGCAGGTAGTGTAAACAAATCCGCGCTGCCTGCGCTGAGTGCTCATCGCTTTACATTCTTAACATAATTTGTATAACACATAATAAAAAAATCTCATGAAAACATAGAAAGCTTAAGTTACGGAAAGATTCATCGTATTCTTCCATTGTAGCAAATTGTCACATTGTTCACTTTATGTGCGCTAAGCCGGTAGACTTAACACGCAACATGTTCTCGATCGTTCACTGACACTAATGCTAAAAACTTTGATTTTTCTTCCATTTCCACTCACGCATTTTGCCGTTGCACATTTAGCCCGCATATTTAAACCACTGGAACCAACAAAAACGCTGACAAAACAAAAACTCCGCGGCCATGTTACGGTACGACGAGAGCAAAAGCGGTGGCAACCACCGGCCCTGACTGTTGCGAAGTCACCACCGACAGCAACACCCGTAAAGACGCAGAACGATCACACATTGTTCCGCAAAAATAACACCCCCGTGACGGTGGACGAAACTAAAGTTAGCTACATCCACGGAAGAGGAAACAATGTACTGATGTACGGCGGGCATCGGTATATCAAAAACAACATGCACGGCGGTCGGATGTACTGGAAGTGCAGCAAATGGCACACTAATTGCAAAGCCCGTGCCATCACACTGGTGTCGAGTCCCAACCATTGTGTGCTGAAGAATTCGCACAACCACGATTCGTTGCCCGAAGAACTAGCAGTCGAGTTAGAGCCGAAGAAATGGCGTTAAAGACGTCCTATGATTATTTGACATAAAATCGGCGCTTGCTAGACTTGTTTCAGAATATCCATTTTGTCAATCTTTATTAAGGAAAACCGGCCCAGTGTACGACGCTCGTGGGCCACCTCAAACTAAATTTTTTTTTATTATTTTTTGCACGCCATTAGAGTACGAGAATATAACATTACGGTATTGATTTTTTGAATAAAACAGTATGTCATGAAAGAAGAACGGGGAGAGGTTAGTTTAAAGTGTTGCGAAGCTGTATTGATATTTTCATAAATCGGTAATGCGAGTTTTTTTTTCACAATTCTTTACATTTCTTTGTATCCTTCCATTACACTAACCAAACACGTTTTCCCGTCTGTTTTTTGCAGGGACATTGTCGTTCATTCACTCATCGTGGCCGTGCGAATCCTCACAGGAAAACCGAACGCCGCGGTTCAGCTACAAACAGTCACAACGCAGCGGCCGTCAGCTGCTGGTTGTAAACGGTATCACGTTTTTCCGCAATCGGCGCCGTAATCGGAAACAGTATTGGAAGTGCAATCAGTACTACAAATGCAAATGTCCGTGCATTGCCGTGATCGACGAGGCATCGTCGCGGTTGAGCGTTAAACACTTCCATAACCACAGCGTCCGGTGCTAGATCCGGAAGGGGTGACGGCAACGATAGTGGCCGCGTAAACACCCGCTCCTCATCCTCATCGTCTATCTGCTCGCTGATATTGATGACGGTAACGGTGAAGTGAGCACCGGTCGGGGATCGTTTCCATCGGTACGCTCATTCGCTACAAGGCCACCGTCACTTTCGGTGCTTGATCGGTACGAGACACTTTCCAGAGGGAACAGTGTTTCGCACGAAGCGGTAGACGATGGAGGAGACACTATCGACGACAGCAGTTAGCAATAGGAAAATGGTTCACCGACATTAGTAGAACCAAAAAAAAAACAAACAACTTTAACAGGAAGATTCTCACATAAGCATCGCAAAATCTCTAAATAAACGATCATCGAGTATGACGATTGATGGAGAATATAATTATACGGAGAGAAGCATTTGGTTGTTTATTACTACTAACAAGTAGGATGTAAGGTAAACTGTAAACACAAACACACCGTGTATGATAAAACTATTTTTCTCTTCTTTCTATCTCTTTTCCATTTTCGACAATAAACAAACGTGCTCCCGCCCTCCCTCCACCAATCAGTGACAGGTGGCCGGCACATAGAGATCTACGCGACCAAATCATTCCGCGGCCGGCCGGCCATTATTGTGGATAAGCAAAAATACCTGCTGATGTCGGAAAACAACAAACGCATCGTGTGGCGCTGCTCGTCAATGGCCACCCACAAACTCAAGTGCCCGGCGCGCATCATACAGTACAAAGACTCCGATCAGTACACGTTTCCGACGAAAAGTGCGCACCAGCATCTGCCTCTGAAGCGCTTCAAGAACATAATCTGCGAACCGATTTACGACGGGGAAAACATGCTGATAACGGGGACTGATTGATAAAGGATATACGCGGTCGTGCCTGTGAACTATAAGTTATATTGTGGGCTTTCGATTGCGAAGTAGCTAAAATCAGTGGTACCAACAACAATCAACCGTAAGTTTTGAGCACTAAACTCCAAAGCGTAGGCAACACGGTTTTGGACGCACAAAATACACACGAAGGGGACGCATCAGAGCCATGCGTTGAACTTTATTTTAATTCATCAAATTAACATAT
>JXWZ01004406.1:0-13679 GCA_000956215.1 Anopheles farauti No. 4
CAGGTCTACGTGTTCGATGACATCATGCCGGTACCGCGAATCAGATGACGCACACGTTTGCCAGGCGTACACGAATGCCTCGCATATATCTAGGGTGTTCTTTTTCTCTCTTTCCCTCTTTTGCGCATGAACGCGTCACAAGCGCGCGCACTGCGGAGGCGCGCGCGCATTCGCTAATCAGCAGGAGCACGTGATTCACGCTCGTATCATTGCTTTACCGTCCTGCCCGTCAAATGCTCCCCTACACCTCGCGTCTTCATGGAAGGGGGAATGCCGCGGTATCCGCAAAAAAAAAACAAGCAAATGTTTGACCGGCCGTTGACGGGGACACAATTTTGCGCAGCATAACCAATTCGAAGGAAGTTCCCGGAACCAGTTCGAACTGGATGTTCGTCAAAAAAAACCTGTTTTGGAGGTCGGAAACTTTTCAGGAACTTCCCTGCTCCGACGATCATTGACTCATGCCGCGTGCCTCGAGGGAAGGAAGTCAATGCTGCTGGGGATTCGCAAACTAACCGGTTTCTTGAATCGGCGATGACCTTACTTTTGCTTAATGCCATTTTTTTGGTCCGGATAGCGATCGATTGTATGTGGTTGGGACGTGCAGGCAGGCGGAGGCAGCTTTGGCCTTGTCCCCGTAAACTTTTCGCGAATGTGTGAGCCGCTGGGTGGATTGGCAAGTAACCAAGAAGATTGAGGCAAATTATAACGCGTTGGAGCTCGATTTTTCGAGTACACCAGTTTTATCGCCGGTTAAATTGTAAAAGTTGCTATCTGCTGCAGGAAATTGTAAAAGTCGTTACGTCGCTCACAGGTCCTGCTTCAATCGCTTCGATCAGACTGATAATGGCCTCGAAGGAGACCCTTACTGCTGCATCTACACAGGTGTTCTTCGAGCCGATTAGCTGTACGATTTAATGCAGGAGGCTGGTCCAGCTGTCGCCACGGACACAACTAACTGCTACGATTAGATAAATTCAAACGACACGGACATACGATTCCAGAGACATCAGAGAGATAAACGCGACCCTGGAGGGGAATGGAGACGTTCAAATGGCTTTTTGACGCACGTCACCTTTCAAAGGCCCGAAGTTTGCGCCGATGAAGGGAAGACAACGTGAAGGTTCTAGGTAGATTTTGCATAACCAATGAACCTTGAGCGCTAAAAACAAAACGGTCTGCCGGTCAGTAACACACGCTGAACCCCGCACCGCGGCCCAACAACGCCCGAACATCAGTTCTATTTTTGTACGCTTTTCACACAGCATCACCGCCATGGGCAGCGGGAAAATAATTGGCGATCTGGGGAGGGTGGGACACAGAAAACCTTCTCGGCTCGCTCAATCTCGCCCCGTCCGAGCAGCCTTTTCGCGTTATCTAAGAAAGATCAAGTTCGAATCCATCGGCCGGAGCATTCCATAGAAATCAGCAGCTACTAACAGCACTTCTACTCAAGGTCTAAGAGCTTTAGATCGACCCATGGTTTGCGTTTTTGTTCTGTTGTTGTACACTTCTCTCCTCTTCTTGCTAATTTGCGATCGAAGAATTCCCAGCAGTGGGTAGTGTGATGATTAGCAACACCGTTCGATGGAGATTCCGATCCGAAAAAATCCCCATCCCATCGCTCGTTCCTCAACACGTTCCATTACGGTGGGTTTCGTTTTTCCGTTATGTAACAGATGAAAAGTTGGCATAAAAGCTGAATCGGATCGTGAAAGAAATGTTGCTTCTTTTTTCGTGTGTTGTTCGGCTTGATCATCACACTAAACGCCTCGACAATAGAAAACGCATTGTCGACGAGATTATGCCGGGGAAAATTACGATCACTGTTCCATGTGCTCCATTACAGTCGTCAAATTCGTTCGCTATGTGCACTGAGCAGGCGGTGGATGAGAAGTTTTACTGTCATAGCTTTTGCCGCTTTTCGAATGGATACATAACACACGCCACACACACACGGACACATACACCGGACGTACCTTTCGTAACGAAACCGCAGCGAAGCGCGGATCTTGCTCTGTCGCGGACCCTTTCCCGAATGTGTTCGCGCAACGACAGCTCGCGAGCGACTGGTCGGCCACGAGACAGAACAGATAGCCGGCTCTGGGGCACCGTCAAATGGGCAAACAATGTGTTAGCACACATATACACGACGTCAGTCGTTCAGGGTATACGTCTGCTGCCCACCTGTTCTCAAGCCGGGCCCCGCGTGATAAGCCGTGAGGTGTTCGTATCGGTCAGCGCACACGAAGGAACGAAATTCATAAAACAATAAAGTGACTTTTTTCATTTTGAGTTGCCGCTCTGGTGCGACCTCTTGCAGCAGGGTTTGCTGCATGGTTCTGAGAAATTGCAAAACAGCCTACTGTTGTGTGGCGGTAGATACTGGTGGGGAAGTGCAGCGTTCGGTATCCAAGGAAGGTGTATGTGCGACAGGGAGGGTAGAAACGCTCGTGAGCAATTTGGAACGTGACCAATGCGTCGTTGTCTCTGGCGTATCTCGATCGCGATCGTTTGCGCACTAAGGCAGATATGAGCAGCCGGATGCCCAAGTGTCTTTTCTATAGGACACGCATTAGTGTCTTTAAATGTACCATTTAAAGGGTTAACATTTGTAATTGGTTTTGACGGAATCTACATCGTACGAAGTGGTCGTATGACATCACATCATTAGCTGTAGGTTCGATTTTTATTTCGATTGTTCGATTCGAGCGCATAAATGACTATCAAGGCATTGAAAAAAAAAACAAAAACTACTACATTGTTTTGTCAATTGTTATAAAAACTCAAAAAGGTTAATCATCCCTGTTTGTATTATTGAACAACTGTCACACAGTTTTTCCAGCGTCTTGGTAGGTTCTTGTTTTTGCAATAAGGATATTTATTTGAAATTGAGGTGAAAACTAAAGAGAGAAAGTAAAATAAATATTTTAATTTTTTTTGTCAGATTCTACCATTCTTACCGCTGGTTGTAATTTTTCCCACGTGCAACCCACCCTACAAAGCGGATTCTTTTCTCGTCATCATAGCGCGCAACAAAGTAGCAATAACAGCATAGTGCTTTGTATTCTACAAACTAAAAGCCCATCTGATCTGCCAAACATCACACCACGCGACGGGGAGAGTGAGATTTGTTGACTTGCTAGTGGATCTTGCCGCTACTCCACTGTTGTTTACACTAGCTGCAGGAAAATGCTTCGTTTGCGTAACTCGAAACTGCTGTGCGAATCGAAATCGCGGATTACAGTGTTCTCGTAAGTCTGTGCTCGCTCTCCCTGTATGTGTGTCACGGCCATGGCGGTACCGAAACTAACAGGACGTTTGACCAATTGAACGTGCAATAATCCACCAACGTGTGGAGGTGGCCGAACGAATGAATTGCATTGCAAGCCTTTACTGAACAGATGGTTCTCGCTTAACCCCGAGATGACTCTATACCCTACACCTTTTACGCTTATCATCCGTCGCTCGTGTCACGGAACCTTTGGACAATTACTGCCCGTCCAACGCATCAGTAGCTTGTTCTCCATAATACGGCCCCAAAGCGAACGAACTGCGTAGTTACGGGCCGGCTTGTGCCACCCGTGCGTCCCTTGAACCAGATTTGACCGGAACGGAGGATGATAATGCACGCCTGCCTGTTGCTCTCTTCGCGATGACACTTCCATTCCATTCCGGTCACACGACATACGCGACCGACACGACCAATTATCATGCATTGTGCCGTGTTGTGCTGATTTTTTTTTCAATATATCTCACAAATTGAATACCATTCAGCGAGGATCAATAATCGTCCTTATAAAATTAGCACCTTTACGCATCGAGAGCCTTTCCTCCCGGTTGGATGTTGGCTGTCGTTATTACCACATTGTGCTGATGGAACCGGTTCGAGCCGGCCGCTCGAGCTTCAAACTGTGTGTTTTGATAGCGGATGAAGGGCATACGTACAACAATCGATGCACGCAGGGTTCATACCGTTCGTTCACGCTCAGCCTCTTCCAATACCCGCCGCAGCGGATAGTAAAATCGAGACGCTTATCAGCTGGGCTACGGTCGAGGAAGAAGCCCATCTATTTCAACCGGGAGGGGCTCGTCTTGGTAGGCGTCGATAAAGCGCAAGCGACTTTGGACCTCATTAATCGGATGATGTTTTGGGAGCGCTTGTTTCCGGAGCAGCCGCAGCAGCTCTTTTCCAAAACTAGTCCTCCTGAAACGGGGATTTTTTTCTTCGATTCACTCTGGAAAAAAGAAAAACAGAAAAAATAACTAGTCCATGAACACGATATGCGATACAAGTGGACACGTTGCACAATACTTTAGTGGGAAAAACTTGTCCTACGCTGGAAGTTCCCCGCAGGTTGTCTTCCATTAGTGCACGGGCAAATATTTGCTTTTTTGCATAGCGTCTTCCCACGTGTACCATTTTCACCTTTCTAGAAATTATCACAGGAGCCTCACACTTTTTGCACACATTCACGCGCACACTTGTGTGAAAGGTTGGTGCGTTCCCCTGATTGTCCCAATATGGATTATACATGTTGCTGCCACGATGTCGCAATTGTTTCAACAGCCGGTGAAACGCGATTAATTGCACCACACACGGTGGGAATTGGTGAATGTGTGTTTGTGTGCTGGTCGTCGTCGCTCCGAATGCAACACTGGTCCACATTAAAGCACAATTTTTTCACGCACAACCACAAACGCACGCTCGAATACAGCAGCAGCCACAACTATTTCCACTGTGCCTGGTGCTGCTGAAGGTGCATCCAGCACAAGGACACATGGTTTGCCGCTCGTTCGATTGTCCTTTTCCGGCAGCACTTTGCATTACATAATTGTGCCTGCTTCTAACCACCCGCAGCCGCAATTGAATTCACGCACTCACGCACGCACGGCCTCTGCTATGGTTTTAGTTAGATTTACACTTAGGTAACCGATGGAAAATTACTTGTACGGTAATAAAATGTGGTAAAATTCGATCACAGAAATGGATTTTCCTTTACCTGCACACGCACGCACGCCAAGTGATTCTACTGACTAACAGGTCGGGTCATAGCTAGTATTTGTACTAATTCATTCGCACGCAATTTTGACAGTTTCGATAAAACGGTTTTGGATCAAATTAAATATTTCATTAACTAATTGCTACTAAGAAAGATTTAAGCTAAGCTATCGATATTAAGAGATTGAATAAATCGCTGTTGATCCATCCGTTCTGAAATTTGATTGTAATGCGCTCGTTACGATTGAAGTAATACGATATCCTCGGTCTTCCTGTGCCTTTTTTTACAGCTGTCAAATTGTTTATGTTAGACCGGTCTGTGGTATGTAAGCACCTTGGTAAATTTGATCAAATCGATTTGACAGCACAAAAACATCTAAATTTTTTATGAAAATTTCAATACACATTCAGGATATAACGGATGAAATCATCACCAAATGAGCAAATTATGTGAAGAAATAAACGAAATTTACTCGTACGAATTGCTGGCCCGTTTAAATTATACCCGAGGTGTTCAAAAGAAGAAATATGTACAAGAAGGTGAGATCATGCGCTGTCGAAGTACACATGTTTGACGTTCACGAGTGGATGTATACCGTTCTCGAGTTACGCTATGTTCGAGTTGTACGATTTCAAAGAAAGTTAAATGAGATTTTAATCAAAACCGTATTTACATGGTAAACTTAACTTACGACAAAAAATTTGATATGCCCTCAGAAGTCAGTAACAGTGTAGCTGATTTTTTTTATTTATTAGGAACGGCTTAGAATTTATCAATTCGTTTATCGACATGTTTTAAGTTATTTAGAGTGATGAAATAAGTGCAGGAGAAAGTTCAATAATGTTTTTCTACCAAAGCTCATTCTGACCTCAAGACTTATTATCTCAATGCCACGCTCCTCTCCTCCTTCTCTACAACTCAATAAAAAATACGGAAGTAAAATGGGAAAACAACACCTTGCCACTTTTCTTACAGCCTGTTTTTTGCACCAATATAAAAAAGAAGTATAGTCACAAGTTGACTACTATTTCCACACCGATTCGAAATGTTTGCACCACGTAATGCAATCGTGTTGACACCTTGTACCATTACGCTCCTAACCCATGTTAATTTACCGAAACTGGATCGATTATCGCCGTACGCAGCGGGTAAGAGAGGCAACCGCGACCCGGGCAATCCGTCGTCAATGGGTTTTTTTTGTAGTAGTTTTAGTTTGTTTAATATAATTAATAATGCAACCACCGCTTCGAACGCAACGGACCATTTGCACTCGATGCTCCGCACCGGTGCGCGATTTTAATGTTCAGCTGATGCTGACGCGTCTCGGTGCGCAATAACAATCGCAACGAGCGCACTCATATTAGCCAAACGCGCATGGTTTTTTTTTGTGTGCGGATAAAGCCATGGGTTGAATGGAGGTGAGTGTTGGCGAAAGGGAACGTAGTGGTAAAAAAAAGCTTCAGCCACTAACGCACGGCTTACGCAAGGCGAGGCGATCAAAATCGACGGGATCAAGATTCCGCACGGAGTGTTCATCAAAATCATGCACCACTGTGACGGTGGCTTGGGTGCGAAGAAAAAAACAAAACAAAAATCGTTCCCAAGTCATCCCGGCTTTTCTTCGGCGTCCCGTCCACACCTGCGCCATCGGGGCGTGATTTGCACTATTTTCTTAGACGTTTGTTTTTCGTTCTCTTTGCGAGGGAGAAGGCGATAGGCGAGGTGCGCTTGGGGTAACACCTCGCATAAAATTGCAACCGTGCCCGGCGCGGGAGTAGAAATTGGTTGGGAAAGGGCCCTTCCCGCGCGCGGTCGATGTGCTCCAGATTGACAGAAATCAATTTCCCGATGACGATGATGGCGTGCGAGTGGATACGGCCGATTGCCGCTATACCAATGCGCTTGCAACTGTGGGCGTAGATGAAAGGATAGACAAAACAAGAAAAAAAGAATTTGGAAAGGGTTGCAGCATCAGGTGACAACATTAGACCGGCGTGTTACAGGTATCTGGTCACACGTAATATCTTCTTTGATCACGCCACGGTTAAGTGTGAAATTTGGGTGCCTAAAAAGGGAATACATTTTGTCTTCTCCATTGCATTCGATTTTTTTTAAATTTTCGTTCATTTCAATAGTGTTCGATAAGACGTATTGGCATTTTTCGTAATTTTTCATGAACAATTCGGTGTTTGCTAAAGTTATTCTCATTTTCACCTAATTACTTTTCTCTCTTGTGTTTTTCTTGTGTGTTTCATGTTTTTGGTTTTGTTTGTCAAATATATTGCTTAGTTGTCTATTTAAAAAAATATTTTATTAAATCTAACTGGATTCAATTATTTTTATGATAATTTTTAGCTAACTTTCGTATTGGTTTTATATTTCGACAATTGTCTTCAATTGTTAGCATATTTTTATGTTATCTTTCTTTTGTTTTTTTTCTTGTAAATTTTTTGTCTGTTTGTTAACTTTATTGCTATTATTTATTTTTTTATTAAACTAAGCTAGATAAAATGAATAATTTACAATTGCCTGTTGACTTTCGTATTTTTTTTGCATTTCGGCACAGGTTCTCTTTTTACAGCTGAATTCTTCTGCTTTTAGTCTATATTATATCATACTTTAGATGTAAACCATGAATTATTTAACCTTAATACGCCTATTTACTATTATTAGTAAGGAGTGAAGGATGATAGGTTGGCTGAAATTGGGATTATAAAATTTTTCATCATATTTTTCGAACATTGTAACGCATTTGTTCATAAAAAATGTAATTTTTAACAATTGTTTTAAAACCTTATAGTTTATAGTAACATAACGTAACATAAGAAAATATCTTTGAATTCTACTACGACAAGTAAAACAAAGCACAAACAATACAGAAGCAAAAAAAAACAAACAACACTTCACACTAGTTTAGAACATCCAGAAAGTGTGTTTGAAAGAAGAAGCTATGCCTATTTTTCAATTAACTTCCTATCTGAGCTGCATCTAATTGAGTTTGATGCGTTTACTTTGAACCGATCCAGCAAATCACACACAAAATGGAAAGGGTGCCTCCACCGAATGGTAGAAACCGAAAATTAATTAGCTAAACCTACATTTCTTCTTCCAAATTCGCAAAATTTCGCAAATGTTCCCCTCTCCGCGCGTCGCCTCAAAAGGCTTTCGATCGAGGCGCGCGGGCGCACGATCGGATTTGTCCGAACGGTGATTGAGCTTGGGAGTACCTCCACTACCTCTCTTCTCCTTCCCCCTTCTCCTTCTCCTGCACCTTTCATCTTCTCCGCCTTCCACGGCGCAAAGGCACATTCGTTACAATTCATTACCGCGCCGGATGAAAAATGGTTTTGATGCGCGTCGCCGAAACATTTCCTTCATTCCTGCCGCGGTGCATATGGACGGTGGCCCGCAAATGCCGGCGAGAAATGTGGCGGTGACCGATGGGGTGCGATTATGCTCGGTGATCGATTTCGAACGGGCGACGTTGCGGCCGTCGCACCGTTCGCGTTGAGTGATTCTGGGCGGCCAAGCGTACATGCTTCACAAATTGACAGCTCGGCAGTTGGGAAGCGAGGGGTGGCGGTTGGTTTTGCAAAGCTAATGGCGCCTACCGACGCCCATTTGCCGGGGCCATTTGGTCGTGCCGTTTCGACAGGAACGATCATGAGTTTGTTATATTACGAATATTGAATAGAAATTTTCGCTTCACGTTATCTCTTCACTTCGAACGTTTTCCTCCTAGTTTCGTGTTTTTTAAACGAATGTTTTTAGCTAACCCACAATTTACTGTCGTTTTTCTGGCACATTCATTTGCGTTCCTCACAACGGCAACAGTCCGCCCCATAACGAACGAATGTGATGTTGCGGCCGCTTTCCCAGGGCCCCTTAGATTTGCACATGTAATCAAATCACATTTCCACACGCAACCGGCGCTTCCTCGCAGCGCGCAAAGAAAGTTTGATTGATTTACAAAATTCCTCCCCATTTCCGGGGGGAGGGGGGGCTGGGTAATTTATTTTAACGAGCGACAACGTTCATCCAAACTGTGATGATCGGGCGGTCCTTTGCGAAGCGTTTACTACGTTCGCGCAAGTGCACCCGAAAGGCACAATGGCATCGAGTACGTCGCCCAGCTGATGGGTGATAATTAATTTCGCCACCAACTTTATGCTCCTCCTAATGAGCTGCATTGTTGTAGTCTCCTTCCGGCAGCGTGGATTAGCTCGCTCGGCTTCTCGCGCTCGTGCGCCTGACCGTTCATAAATATAACTATAATCAATGTTTCATCTTCACGGCGATCGGTCGGCGTTCGCATAAGGCGGCGAACGCCATCGGTAGGGATGGTAATGCACGGTCGCAAACCACGTTGCACTTGGCTAAATGCAGCTTGCCGTAACGTTCGGCGGCAGCCTGAATCGGGGGAAGGGTGAGCTAATCGAGCAAAAAAAAAAAAAAACAAAAATCCTCCAGACAAAACGCACAAAAAAGCAAGAAACGCAAGCAAACTGACTGACTTACATCCAACGGCGTGTAATCCGGCCCGGCGTTAACACTCGCACATGGATAATCGGGGCTAATTCGGCATGCAGAGCGAAATGGAGCCTAAATGTATGTACAGACATCTCCTTCCGTGTAATGCATTGTTTAATGCACAATAAAACTGCTTTTAAAACAGGTAATTATACTATCAAATTACGTATTTTGGTTGTAGTTTTATAAGATTTTTTGTTACATTTTCTCAGCAAATGATTTTCATGTTTCACTCGTTTGCTCTTTAGCTTTCTTGTGGTTATTTTTTTACTGTTCAACCATTATTCAACTTTGCTTTCTGTATTACCTTTATCACATATTTATATCTTCCTGCTTAAGTTTTTACTTGAATTTATTAAATTTAATGCAAGTTTTCAACATTTTTGTGCTTTATTAATCGAGAGTTATTAGTTATAAATGTGTAAATAATTATGATTGTAGTTATTTAAAATAAAACGAATTTATTTTATTGATCAATTAATTAATTAATTTATTATATTTATTTATTTAAAATTTTCTTTCACTACTGCTGTTACTGTTTACTAAATGATATTTTTAACTTGATTTTGTTTTGTTTTGCAAGTTTCAAAGACTATTGTTCAATCGTTTTCTTGATTTCATATGTTTTATTAAGCTGTTTTTTTATTAGTTGTCTTATTTTAAATCTTCTTGTAATGCATCACGTTTAAAACTTCACATTAAATGTTTTCAATATTTTACTAAACACATGAAAAATGTTTACCAACAAACAATAAGCAATTATGAGCCATTTATATCACATTTCCTTATCAATTTCAGCATCTCTGCCACCGCACGCGATCTCGATCACTTTCGGGTTCGAACTCGAAGCCAGCCCTTACACCCAACCCACCCGCTGGCCACATTTTATTTAATGTAATGATTTTACACCCCCGTTTTTCCCTTGCTCCCCGTTCGGCACCGAAATCGGCGGCAGTTTTGAACAACGGCGGCCCACACCGGGCCGGCCGCTTACATCGCGCGCAGCCCTTACGCGGTGCCACGATTTTCCCTACGCGCTTTTCCACATTAAATAATAACAAAAAAAAGAAAGAAAGAAAGAAAGAAAGAAAGAAGGCAAAACCGTCCGCCCCGTGCCGCGGCGTGTAATTCGCGGCCGTTTTCTTAAATAACATTTTGTTCGTTCGGCTGCAATCGGTGGGCCGTGCGGTCGGGGAAGGTTCGTCGTCTGCCGCACGGGCGAATCGTTCGGTATCGGGGAACCTGTCGGTTCGAGGAGGGGGGAGACTGTTGTGCTTTTCTTCTTGCTATCATTATTATTATTTTCGGGAGCCAGCGAAAATGCATTTTTCGGCGCCCCGAACCCGGCTGCCGACTGTTTCGCGGGTGGGTATAAATATTGTTGATCGGCACCCGGGAATGGCACAGTCGAGCGGCGCTTTCCATCGAAGTACGAAGCATTAGTCAGCAGCGTTCGCTCGAGGCAAAAGTGTGTGAGAGAAAAAAGAAAAAAAGAAGAAAAAAAACCAGCGGGAAAAACAAATCGCAACACACGATGGCTTTTCTATTCAAGGTGGGTTTGGCGCGGTGAAGTGTGAGCTGAGCAGGACGGGGCGTGTGATGAAGTGGGCGGGTTTGCTTTGCAAATCCATCTCGGACACTTGATGAGGTGTCTCTGTGTGTATGTGTGTGTGTGTATGTAAGCAGATTGGGTGACAAGCAAAAAAAAAAAACATAAAAAAAAACGAGAGCAAACAGCAAAAAAGTGATGCATTATTGTTATGACGCTTACGGCGGTGTTATGCAAATTTGCACTTGTTTCGAGTGTTTGTGTTTCGAGTGCATTATTGTTTGTTTTTTTTTTTACTATTTTTTGTGAGGTGATTTTTTATCGTGAGTTTTTCGTACGCTTTTTCCCTTTTTCGTTTGCAGACCGTTGCCTGCCTGGCGCTGCTGTCAGTCGCTGCCTGCGAGTATGGCGGCGAGGAGGAGCACCACGGGCACCACAGCGTCGGTTACTCGTACGCCAAGTTCAGCGGCCCGGTCAGCGGTCCGGCCCACGAGATCCACGTCGAGGACAAGCACGGGCACGGGCACCAGGTCGACTACGTCGCGAAGCCGGACTACGTGTTCGAGTACGGTGTGGAGGACCCGAAGAGCAAGGTGTCGCAGAGCCGGAAGGAGCACCGGCACGAGGACGAACTGCACGGCGAGTACAGCCTGCACCAGCCGGACGGCAAGCTGCGCACGGTCAAGTACAGCTCGAACAAGCATACCGGCTTCCACGCGGAAGTGTTGATCGATGGAAAGCCGCTGCACGAGGAGGAGCTGGCGAAGCTGGCGCACGAGGCCGCCACCCAGAGCGCGCACGGTGCCCAGCTGCAGCACCACCCACAGCACCAGTTCCACCATCAGCACCAGGACGAGCACCAGGCGTACGGTGGCGCCGAACAGCAGACCTACGGCGGTGAATCGTCCTACGGTGCCGGCGGTGAGGGTGGAGAGGAAGCCACACACGACGAGTACTACCACTAGGACCGAACACCACCAACCACTACGCTGCCATTGTTGGCAGGCCGACACCACGGCATTACCACGATGGCGGACCGCGAGCAGCCCCACGATGGGGGCTTGCGTGATAGTTCCTATCTGTTAAGGATTTCCATGCTTTTCGCTTTAAACGCACCCCTCTTGGTACGTCTTTGAGTACGTCCAGTCTCTTCAAACTCTTCGCCCCGGCCAAGCGGATCGAAACACTTCTTTGCGGGGGCCCCAAACAAGTCCTTGCAAACGCACCAGCCCGACCCGCACGTGGGTGGGCCAATGTTAACTAGTGTAGTAGTCTCGTGTAAAACCAAATGATATGAGCGGTTCATCCCGCGGAAAGGGTGAATCGAATAAAAATCCTATTGATTAATACGTTGGTTTTTTTTTGGGTTTCGTCGGTGGGTTCGTCGTTTGTGGGGGATTTTTTCATGAATATTTCTTAATGCCATTTTATCAATATAAATTTAGATTAGGAATGCATAGAAACATTGAACGTTTCCTTGCCGAAGTTGCATGAATCTGGATGGATGAATCTATCTTCCTGTAGTAGTAATCATATCTGTATGGATTTCATTTTTTTTCAAGCCATTTCACTTTTACCTTATATAAAAGGAGCTCTTGGAGGACAAGATGTCCAATAAACAATAGTCGTTTCCGTGGTGTAGCGGTTATCACGTCTGCTTCACACGCAGAAGGTCCCCGGTTCGATCCCGGGCGGAAACACATGAGAGATTGGAATCATCATCTCATTTTTGTGGATATGAGGTGATCTGTTTTTTTGGGGCTGAAACTATTTTTTTTTAATTTAAAAAAGATTTGATCCCTTTTTACTTTAAAAAAAGAGTTAATGGTATTGCCACGAAACAATAGAAGTTTCCGTGGTGTAGCGGTTATCACGTCTGCTTCACACGCAGAAGGTCCCCGGTTCGATCCCGGGCGGAAACAGATGAGAGAGATTGGAATGATCTCATTTATAGATGAAGAGATCTTTTTTCCTTTTTGGGTTAAACTTTTTTTTTAATTTGGAAATATTTGATCCCATTTTACTCAAAAAAGAGTGAATGTAGCGTGATAGCCATGAAACAATAGAAGTTTCCGTGGTGTAGTGGTTATCACATCCGCCTAACACGCGGAAGGCCCCCGGTTCGATCCCGGGCGGAAACAATCGAGATTTATATTTTGATCATCGCTGCAGTTGTGGTGATTGATCACTGTGTTTTTATTTATGATTAAGAAGATCGCTCATAATTTTGTGGAAACAAAACAATATTGTTTCAGAAATACGAGGATGATGAAAGCACAATAGAAGTTTCCGTGGTGTAGCGGTTATCACGTCTGCTTCACGCGCAGAAGGTCCCCGGTTCGATCCCGGGCGGAAACAGATGAGAAATTGGAATGATCTCTCATATGTGGATGAAGTGATCTATTTTTCTGCAGTTAAACTCATTTTTTTTTGGGTGAAACTCCTTTTTGTAGTTTTGAAATATTTGATCCCATTTTACTCAAAAAAAGTGTGAATGTAGCGTGATAGCCATGAAACAATAGAAGTTTCCGTGGTGTAGTGGTTATCACATCCGCCTAACACGCGGAAGGCCCCCGGTTCGATCCCGGGCGGAAACA
>JXWZ01004408.1:0-26461 GCA_000956215.1 Anopheles farauti No. 4
GGGGAGGGGGGCAGCAGCTTGCGATTAATTGTTGGTACCATCATAGAGGCAAGCTCACCTCTATAAACGGGCTGGGGTCTGTGTGTCTCGAGAGCATCTTTTGGCACAGTCCCGCCCAGGCAGATGGACACTCCACTTGGAACCCGAATTTGGAGAAGTCGCTTGAGATCACCACAAACGCCCCTTCCTCCCAACACACCGGGGAGGTTTTTTTTTTTTGGTTGTTGCGTGACTACGGATAATTATTTTCGTGGAGCGTATAGTTCGGCAGGCCGCCACCTTCCCAAACGGAGCAGTAGCAACGTCAGACAGCAGCAAGCTGCTGGAGTTGACGCAAAAAAAACTGTACGCAAAAAGTACTATCGAGACACGTAATAAAAGCCGGCGCGCGCAGCTGCAATAATATAAAGTTGGGCCGTTGTAGTGGATGAAAGAAAGGAACAAGCATTGGGGGAAGCTTAAACTCGCAAAAAGTAGACACTCACGGAGAGGAGATCGTTTCTTCACAAACACACGTGCGAGAAAAAAAAACGAATCAATCGACATGATTTTTGCTATCTACGATAACATCATCATTTTCAAGCAATTGCGCCTTTGAACCCTAACAAGGTACGAACGAGATAATGAAACAATGGAAGTGTTGATAGTGTAGAACATTCAACGAAGGAAGTTTTATCACAAAAAAATGATAATATGAAAATTAACAATTTCTATCTACATTTACAGATTTCTCGAGATGTTTAATTCACAAAGGTTCGAATGAGGAATTTATAAAAGCCGACTTTGGCCGTCCGCTTCTTTGAAAATTTATTGTCATTTCGTAATGAAAAGGAAGAAACATTTTTACTAAAGCTGAAAGATTGAAACAATAACGTTAACAAAATAGGCAACAACCAAATCAATTCGGCACAACCTGAAGCAGCAAATTATTGTCGGTATGTCGACAAAACACTTTCCATAATGAGTGACTTTGACTCTTCAAAGATCGCAAAAAAGTAAGCTGAGGCGACAATTAAGGCGAGTGAAGTAAGATATTTATTTTAATTATATACTCTTTCTTTCTCTCTCTGCCTCTCTTTATCTCACCATTACTCCAAGTAATTACTAAACCGATGACCAATGCGTTGGACGTGCTCGAAATGAGAAATCGAGCGACAGTTCCTACCATCTTTTTATAAATGCGTCCTATTTCTGTTTTTTTTTTCACCGCAACCCAAGCCAGCTTCCGTGTTTCTCCGTGTCGTGTGTGTCATTGCAAAGAGCAATGACTCTGAAAACGCCCACACACTCGGTGGTTTCCCGGTGGGCTGCTGGGCAAATGATACCAGAAAAATGGGAAAATTGCAACCGTAACAAAACCACCACCGCACAAACAAGCCCGCTGCTGCTTGCAATTGAATATCGTGCGATAAATTTTCATCTCGTTACCGACGCCGACGTCGTGGGCAATCCCTTTCACGACACAACTGCTGCGTGGGCTTGCGCAAAACAAATCACACACATCAACATAAACCCAGCCAGGCGAAAGGGAAGCGCTGAAAGGCAGAGCTTCCTCTTTGGCCACTTAATTATGAGCACTCAATCGGTGGACCTTTTTTGCGCGGAATTCCTCCCACACACGGACACACAAACGGATTGATATGAAGTTGTTACATGTTTCGCCGTCTCTTCCGCTTGGGAGAGGAGACTTCTACTCCTCCACGCATGCTGCCACGCTGCTGTTAATGAGCTAATCTCTCAATGATCGTACTGTTGCTAATTGGCAGCGACTGGCGACGACAAAACGACGCGAAAGGCGAGGATAGTGAATGGGTTTAACCGGATGTGCATATTAATTCCAATCATTATGGGATTTTATTTCGCTCAACTCGTTTTATTCCCCGATTTAATCCAACGTATTCAAATCGTGCACGTGTGCTTTCCTCCGAGCTTGGCAATAAATAAACACCTCACCAAAATCCACAAAACTAGGATAAACTCCCAAGAAAAAGGGCAAACCGGATCGCGATCGTTTATTATGTAAAAAAATCTCGCGCAATCCTGTTTGTATTTTGGTTTTCTTCTTTGTAAAATATCATTTGCCATTTTTGGGGTTTGGCCACAAACTCTTACATCCGGGCATATATGTATCCCCTCTCAAAAAAAGAAGAAAAAAAAAACGTGATGGACACCTTTTTTCACGCGCCACAACTCTTGCGGGCCCAGAGAGAGAGAGAAACGCCACTACTAAAATCAATATTGCTTCGATCTTTCTTGCGTGACGAACGGGCGGGCGGGTGTTTTTTTTTTTTTTTGTTAATAAAGCCAATGATAGTTTAAAGCCGCACACGGAGGATGCGTGTGAGATTTCGAAATGGAAAAGCTCGCAGGAAGCCACTTCTCTTGGGGGATGTCCTTCAATGGTCGAAATTTCACAAGGTGTTTGCCTTCTCGTATGTGTTGTAATTATGACGGATACGTTTCGAAATGGAATAATGGGGAGCTGGGTAACGAGTAGGTTATGAAACTTTAAGAAAAATTTATTAAAAATTTAACAAAAATTTCACATGCCGTAAAGGTTTTTTGGAAAAATTTAAAATGCCAAAAAACACGTAATTTTCAGTTAATATTGTCTACTGGTAAGTAATCTAATCTGCAATTTTATCGCTAGATTAGCATGTTCGGCGGATATTTGAAGATCATGGTGAAATAAAAGAATTTCGCACCTATGTTCAAGATCACGTAGATGACATGAAAACGGCCTGTTTTCAACGTACACGCATGATTAGCTAACCTGGTTTAATATGCGAAAAAAATGAACTATGAAGCTGCAAAAGCCATAGCTAGGCAAGTTCGAGAAAAAAAACTCCCGGACACGTACGCATCGTCTTTTTCACTCACGTCACTTCCACAAGATGACAAAGTGGAACGCTGGTGTAGAGTAGACACAACCCCCCGGCCCACACCACCACCACCTCGGCGGAGGAGACTAACACCATCTCAACGCCTAGTTGGTTCCGCACTCGTAACGCAGCATGCATGTGTTTGTATGTGTACGGGTGGGGGGTGGCGTTGTGCCATAATAAAGCTCTCCCATCCCCGTCATCACCATCATCACGCATCCACCATATCTCGCTGGTCGCTGGAGATTTCGCTTTCAATATCGCGCGCGAGAGTGTGTGCGCGGGACACGGCAAAAGAGAAGGAGAGGAAGGAAAGTTGTATAATTGACGGCGAAAAAAAGCGAAATGCGAAGAAGGAAAGGAAAGGTATTAGATCACGAGGCCGGCGTGAGGTTCCTTCGTGGTTGTATTTTTTTTTGCCATTTGTTGGCCATTGTTGGTAGAGAGAGAGAGAGAGAGAGAGAGAGAGAGAAAAAAGAGAGAAAGAGAGCAGGAAAAATGGCCAACCCAAACGCGGATATGAATATATGGGCGCGTGTTTTCCGCCTTTTTCGCGCTTCTTGCGAGTTGACGGGCAGAGGGGACTGGCGGGGTTCCATCTCGACACACACACACACATCAATACACACCACCTCCACAATGTCTGGCAGTGTCTGGGCGGCCCTCCAAACGGCTGAATTGGAGGGATTGTTCAATACCACCACAACACCACACGAAGAACGGGGCAGCAGACTGGGGAGCCAATCCGCCTCCTTCGATTATATTTTGTTGCCGGTTTTGTTGCCTTCATGCGTATTATTTTTAACATGCTGCATAATCATCAGCGTGAAATGTGCCGCTCGCATGGGTGTAGTGAACAAAAAAAAAAAAAAAGCAAACCGGATGGCAATAACACCCCTCAGCCACCCAATTCTGGAGTAACTTGCGCGATGCCATCGAACTGGAACTCGACTTTGTGTAGGCGTTTGGAAATTTATGCATCAAAAATGAAGCTTCAAATGTACCTCTCGCGTTGAAGTTTTGTCGAATACATTTTAAATTTAATACAAAAATCAACAAAAAATGAAGCCCAAAAAACCCTTCAGTATTGTGTGCTTTACGGTTTTAACTCTCGTTTCGTTTGCTCGTTTAACCCCGGTGCCGGAGCAACAAAAAAAAAGAACTCCCTCCTTATATCACTCACGACATGCTTCGGTTGAGAGAGGACCGAGACGTACAAGACTCCCATCGTATAAATTGTTGACCATAAATTTAGAGGATTCTACCAGTTCTACCGTGGCCGTAAGCCGTGCCCGCCGTTTCGAAACAAAGTTGCTTCATAAAACGTACAGCTTGTAAAGTGGCACAAATGAGCGCCCGGTAGGAGAATGTGTGTGCCGCTGTGTGTTTTAGTGAACTCGAACGGAGAGAAGTCAGTCAAGTAAAACCTAAAGTCTTTTCCATGGCAAGTGACGCAAACGAAGCACAAGGGAGGAATGGGAAAACCCTCACAGGCTTCCTTCGATAAAAGTGCGTGTGCGCTGCGAAACGTTCATATTTTAAATTTATAACCGCTAAATGTTATGCTATTTATGCAAGTCTGTGCGCGCCACAAACGTAGCTACTTATGGGGCGCCGCCGCCGTCCCGTTGTCTTCGTGATAACACATGACGACTGTGGCCCCAACCCGACCCTTTTGTTTGGGAGCACTTTGCCATTGGGTGCCAGGCACACTTATCGCGAACGCAAAACCGAAAGAAAATAAACCCACTTGTATGCACGCGCGCGCACGCAGTTTTGTGTGATGTGGCGCGGCTCATGTAATGGTGGAAAAGGAAGTAAAAAACATGCTTGCACGAGCAAAACAGACCGGGAAAAAAGGCACAGGCCCATGAAAAAAAGCGAAAGGAAAACAAGAACTCGAGTAGCAAAAAAAAAATGGACGAGGAGCTGTGATGAGCGAAATTGAAAACGAACTATTAATTTATGGCATTATTTTAGTTACGTTCGGATACAAGGTGGTTCTGGTTCCCGAGTAGCGCACTCCCAGCAAACCCCATTAGGGGAATGATGTATTTCGAAGAGCTTTCCGATGGAACCTGCCGCTGAATCAGATAGAAAATGCTTAAAACTAAACTAGAGAAAATGACATCTCATCGCTTATGTGGAATTTCCTTAGCTATCAGCTGTCGAAGAATACAGAAGGCTACATCAGCACAACCACACACACTCATTGTGATCTACGCATTATCATTTCGCCCACTTTTTCGCTTTAAGGAAGTTGGAGCTGACGATGTCTCGAAGTTACCACCATTGCCAACAAAAAAAAAGTAATAATGGGAACAAAATCGAGTGTCGCAGTTAGATAATCTCTTCCTCTTCCTATCATAATGATGATGATGGGGAGGGGTTGGTTGCCGTTGATGATGGAAGTTGTGCAACCACCTGCTGCCTTTGACGGAGATGGTGTGAGCGTGAGCCCCGTACGCGGAGAGAGGGGAAAGGGGGGTAATCATTTCCACCCCGGTTTTCTATTTAACGATTTTTCGTTGTTTCTTTTCATTGTTGTAACGATTTTCCTTTCGTTTCTTCCGTTTCGTGGCGGACAAGCCCACACACAAACGGCAGTGGAATGGCGAGTTTGCGCGTGTGGCGCTTTCTTTCACATGTGTAATGGTATTTTTGCACAATTTAACCTACATTTTGACATTCCAACCAAAGCGAGCTGGTTTATTAACAGGGGTTTCGTTTCGGTTTGACGTAATATGCCCACACTTGTCGCACGACCCGTTTCCAAAGCTTACGAAAACAGAAAAGAGTTGGGAAGGAGGACAGAAACAGAGCCCACACCTACTCTTATCGGTGTGTGGATTCGTTTTCGTCGAGGGGAACCAAATCCGGAAAAAGCCAATCCGACATATCGTTCCGCCGGCCATGGGAAAATTACACAAAATAAGGGGGAAAAAAATGTTGTTGTCTAAGGTTTGGCCGACGACCCTCATCCACCGTCAGCATCGGTACCAACCCTAACCAGCATAAAGAACACAGCACAATCGAACACTGAGGATCGTTCTGTTTCTATTGGTTGGGAAAACGGTTGGCACGATATTCCTGCGGAAAACGTATAGAAAAAACAACGCCCGCATCATTATTTTATTATTTCCCAACTATTAAATTGAACGTCCCACAGCAGAACGGCTCTCTCAACACGTGTGGGGGACGGCAATTCATCAGACCGTTGGAAGAGGGTTTTTACCGTTTTTTTTTTATCTTTCTTCTATCTGTTTTGCCTCCCGAGGGAAGCATACCGATACGGGAAGCGGGAAAAACAAGCCCAATGGACACACGAAACCGTGACGACCTTGTCGTTGTTCAATTTCGGTCTCTTTTTCCCATCATCACCGGAGTTTTGTACTCAAAACTGGCCGTAGGATGGGTTGCAGAATTCCTTGCAGAACGCGATCGCATGGTTGGTGTGTGCGGGAGGTTGGGGTAAGGGGATGGGGATGTTCACCGATGCGTGCAGGAAGCGCCACACAAAGTGGATGCAAAAATAGGCCCCCATTCGTTGTTTTTTCTTCGCGCCATTCATTAAAACTGTTGCTTTTTTTTCGTTTTAACTTCAGTGCATGCGTGTGGTGTGTGTGCCGCCCCTTTTTCCGATGGGTTTGGAATTCATTACTCACGGTTTAATTCCGTTGTTGCGACGCTCCGGAGAAGGCGATGATTCACCTGCTGCTAGTGCGTTGATCGAAATTTTGCACCAACCAGTAACAAGCAAGCAAAAATATTAGGAATGCAAAAGAAGCGCCTTTACCACGCGCACCCATACCATGCGTTAGAACAACAGACTTCCGCAAAAAAAAGACTTCACGAACCAAAAATCTAATCAATGCTAATGAGCGAACCTCGCGCGGGCGATCTTTCACACACAAACACACACGATCGTGCGTGCGTGCGTGCGTAGCAATGTGTTGCACACAGAGACATCGCGAACTTTACAAATTTTGTATCAAACAAGCATACACACGTCGGTGCTAGAAGAGCGACGTGGCGCCAAAGTAATAAAATATCAGCGATAGACCAGACACTGCTTCGGGAATCGTGCGCGATCGGAATGATTTGTGGTGATTTTAAATCAAGAGCAATTAATACGGGATGAAAGACGGAGAAAGAATGTCGTTTGTTTTTTTGGAAGCGACCCCGACTCCGGTACTCACAATCAGTAGAGATCTGCACCTCCAACATCTGGTGTGGGGATCTGGTGGGCCCTCATGTCATGTTCGTTCTACTGCCTCAATTGGAGGATTCAATTTCTTCTCATTGAAGCCAATTTGTGCGGCCATCTACAGAGGAGAACAACAACGACGATGACGATGACGACGCGTTGTTCTCCGATATAGTCTTGTGCACGTCAAACGAAGTTCGAGAGGATTTGTGTGTCATACGAGAAACTTGTGAATGCGTGAATTGTTCCCTTTGGCTAGAAGAAGTTTGGGGAAACCAACCACCTGAATGTACGCCCCCTTTGCCGGAGACTATCGCACTCGGGGAAAAAGGGCTGATGGATGTTCTTGAATACCGATGTTAAAGACACGCATAAAGTATGTAAACTTGTGGTCTTTCGAACAGGACTGCAAAGTTAAGCCAGAAGTTTAACATCTTGCTCCAGGTTATGATGCTCTTTTGCGGTTCCGGGCGGTCGAGGTCGTAACACCTTCTTCCACAGACCGCAAAACCCACACTCGACGGAGTTATTGTAGCAAACTGAATAAGAAAGAAAAAAGCGTCGACGGGGATCATTGCGCTTCCACAAGGAAAGATTGGTTAGGGTGCTGCTGCTGGTGCCTCTCGTATGTGTTCCATAACACAGTGTGTCGAGGGTAAGCAGCAGCAACAGTGAAAGTTATGACTTATTTGCTGCTGCTGTCGTTGTTGTTGTCGATCGATCGAACCCCGGGTGCTCCGGACACGGGAGACTTAACAACGGCGCGCTTTTTCAAAAGCGAAATATTCAGGTACAAAAAGGCACCACTATAAACCTTATGCAAATGACAGTTTCTCCTGGTTCCTTTTTGGCACAGTGACCAGGACCGCCCTCCCCCCGCACACGGAAGGATCCAACACATTTGCAATAAAATAAAAAAAATACACACACACACATACACAATCTCCAGCAAGAGAAACTTGGTTTGGTTCAGAGGTGTACGGATATCGCCAATCCGTGTGGCTACATTGCTACCAGAGCGCGCCATTTGCTCGGTCCAGATTTGCTACCAACAAAAAAATGGCTTCCACTAAAGCACATTCTGATACTAACACTTACCTTTCGTGGATACTCGCCAAAATCGTACAGTGACGTGTTGTGCATTATCGCAGTAGACATGTTGTTCTGTGAGCTTTGTGTGGGTGTATATTTGATTCGACACGACCGATTCGCGGATGTAGTACGGTGTAGGATATCACACTATCGCACACATACACTACGTACTGACTGCTGGACACGTCGGGGCAGGATGACACTTGGGCTCGCGTGGATCAATCTTGATCGATTTGTGACGGTGGCTCTTTGCACCTTACGTGGTGCTCACACACACAAACTCACGTTTCCACACGGACACTTAGCCTTTTTCTCCCCCACACACCACTTTCGAGGCGATAAATTGGTTAAAAAAATTTAAGCTCAAAAATTAAAATTTCGCAATCACACTTTTCCCGAATGCTAGCACCAACACACACGCATGTACACACGCGGCACAAGTATACACTGTGATTTTGCTCGAACTTAGCGCGAATAACGTTGACGGAAACAACCGGGTACCCGGCCCGCGGAAAATTGCTTTTCGCTGCTCGCTTGGAAAATGCACTATTTTTCCGCCAAATAATGATTTTCACTTGTATTAGACACTGTCGCACCTTTTGTTTGCTCACACTTTCGTTTGCTCGATGGTTTTCCAACCCAAAACCGACTCGTACCAGTGCGCCGTTCTTCGCTCGCACACAGCTCTCCTGCCGAGGTATTAAGCGTTGTGCGTGGTGAGCCTGTACGATGAAGAATACGTGTGCGAAAGCGCGCGCACGCGCGAACGTAGCCTACTTCAGTCGAGAAGAAAAGGATTGATTTCTATGTGTGCTAGGCGTGCACACTACGCGTTCCGGGTAGTAGCGTCGAGTATAGTATCGGCGATGATAGCTCGCGTGTGTCTATTCTATCACCAAACGAAAATGGACACCACACACCAAACTCTTCTTCTACTGACGCACTCGCTTTACAGCAGAACTTCTTTTCCCGAGAACCCGAAACTTTGCAAACGTTCGTCACGCGATGTAGTATGGGGCGCCAACGGAAATGGTGAACTGCGTTTTGTCAGAGCAAACAACTCACAACGCGCTTCGACAGGTTGCTGAGGGCAAATGAGTCGCGATGGGCTTGTGTGTTTTGAAAATAATCCAACCGGTGTGGATAACTGAAACGAGATAACGAGTGGAAAGGTTGGCAAAGTGTGCTGAGTCATCGATACCATCTAATCAGTTGAGATTGACGTTCGACCGGCGCAACGACAGACACGCAGTTTCAGGTTAGTCTTCGATTACTTACATTTGGAGGAGCAAGTGATGGGTTGAGACCTCGCTTTACTTTCACACTACACACTCGGATGCCCGTCAAGTATGCAACACCTTCAAAGACTTGAGTCCTTTGGCGGAAAGCACTCCCTAGTTCTAGCGTGCTCGGTTACTATTCCACGGAAACCAAGCTGTACAATGTCCAGAGGACACACTCAACAAGTCACAGAAATTCGTTTCTGATCGTTATTTTTTTGTTCAATTTAATTCTCTCTGCTAGGGATTTGCTCGCGCTCGCAAGGAGTGTGATAGCGAAATGTGTTGCTACGACTGTTCCTGTGTTGTTCGCTGCTGCTTTAACCGATCCTTCACCTTTCGATTTCTGCACTCTGCTGCTGCGCTATCTTCCTCGCTACACGATCTGCACTGGACGCCGCGTTTCAGTTGTGTGTGGTGTGTTGGAAACGATCGCGTACTTGGTGGCTCGACTCCGGCCCGCTGTACTGTAGTTCCATTGGTCCGTCACCACTACCATCTCAGCGCAGCGTATGGGCTGACACGCACACATCGCGATAGCTCGCGAAAACAGGAAGGGGAAAACCCGCATCCAGTCGCGATGGTCGACAACTGCGGTGGTGCAAACGAGAGAGCATGCGCCGTTGCCCACAGGTTGTTTTTTGTCCCGAGCCGATTACGATGCCTATATAGAATATGTATGCGCGAGTGTGCGTGCATGTATGTGCAACCAGCTGAAACGGATGGATTGAAGCCGCATTCGCAGTGAGTTTTTGTTTGAAGTATTTTATAGATTACGTTAAAATTTGTGGCGCGAGTTTTGAAACTATGTTTGCAAGCCATCCGATTGCTATTGCTCGCATATCGTATCGTGGTTTTAGACAGACCTCACTATTTAGTTACTATCGAAAGTATCGAATCATGGGTTGTAAACGTTTGCGTGAGTGCGCAAGCGAAATGAAAACGAAATGAAAGGGAAGAAAGGAGGAAACAAACAAAACAAGTGATCACACACGCGCATTTTCACATCCATACGATAATGGTACGGAATAAGGCTGTGTGAGTACGTTTGTTGAGCTCACCTCGTACGTAGGAAAGAGATGGATGTTTATTTTTCGTTTCTTCGATGTAGTGATGGGAACTGTTCCGAGCTGAAAAGAACGAAATTTAACGATTCAGTTCTTTAGGTTCTTTGAACCTATGAAAAACATTACCAAAATGATTCTTTATTTTACTTTATCATTTAAATAACACGAATGGTTCATTCCTAGAAGAGATTAGTATGCATACTTTACAATCAAGGCTTTATCAAATAATTTATTTTAAATAGCCGGGTTTTATTTACTTCGTATGAATTATCAGTGGTTTAAAATCGTTTATCGTAAGCTCACGTTTTTATTTTAAAATAAACAGTTAGTACATGATTGCAAAACAAAACATGGAAATATGCGAATTCGATCGAAAAACATATGAAGATGTAGTATTTTTATAGTTTGTCTGTGTTACGTAAAGCTTTATTTTATTTTGAAATTATCACTAGATCTAGACATTTGAGTTTAGATTTTTTATTGGAATAGTACTAAACAATTTGAACCAGCTCAGAAAACATTCCATCAGTTTCTTTGTACAATTACCAACCCTACAATGGAAAAACGCGTACGAACGTTGGTGTGAGTAGCTCAGCATGACAACTATTTCAATCTGCTAGCGATGAACGTTTAATGTATAGAAGGAGAGAGAAAGAGTAAAAAAGAGTTTGTTTTCTTGGTTTTGCCTATTGCTCTACTGAACGCATGTGTGTTGGTGCGATAGCTCTTTGTTTGGATTTTACTTACAGTGCGTGTGGTTGGATGGATGTACGTTAAAGTATGAATATGTCTCTTGGATCGTCGCTGCGGTGCGTATGGTATAAAGTGCATTCTTAGTTCCTTTGTGGCAGCTCTATTTTTGGATCCTTTTAATGTTAAAATTATCTTGCAAGATTCTGAATAACCGAATACAAATATCTTTGGATTGTACGTTGCATTATTCTGCTTTATATTTTAACAAATTTTCGTGACAGTCCCACCAGATTTGTATGAATCTAGTAAAGCTTTCATATCTGTTGAAATGTATTTTTTTGGATTATTATTGCTATTGACACCTGACGAATGGATAGAAGGAAACGGAGGTATTGTTGTCTTTTTGAAAGGTAGTGTTTTTGTTGATTGTTTTCTTCATATACCTGCCGTTCGGTATTTGTCCAGGGACGGGACACATAGCATACGCACCTAACGGCACCAAATTACCTCATATACTGGTTCCTATTCTAGAGCACCTGATTACCAGAGAGATGTCCTTTACAGTAGTTTTTTTTATCGTATGTTAAATGATTTCTTTCTATATTCATTTCTACCTTGCACTTATTTTTCTTTAGAAAAAAATCATGAAAAATCGTAAACTGTCTGGCATCGCAAAAATCCCAAAAAAAACGACCCATGTTCAAAGGAACCTGTCAGGGAAGATGAATCGCAGCGTATTTAACCTACCTGTCCTACGGAGGTTGTATCGGTTCGGCAGGACTATGTCAGGGGATTAAAGGTACCTAGCGAGAAACGGAAAGATGAAGCAGGATGAAGCGGATTTCTATGGCCCACATCGCTTCACTCGTTTGCATAACCGTGACGACCGATGGAGAAGATCAGATGATCCTCCGGTTACATGCAGGTCCACCAGAGTAACGTGAATCCATAACCAACGAACGTCGTGCATTCGAACTACTAGGACCGTTGGACCGTCCGGGGAGAGATTACATAAAAAGCTGTATATCGCTATGACCCCCTACTCCTGGCGAAAGGTGCTTATGTACTTCCCCTTTCCAACGCCGGACATTCGATCGTGATCGAAACGATCGAGCATTACGAAAATCGGATATTGCTTCCTTTTGGGCGCACCAATTTCGGGTCAGGATTGTGCTGGCATGCACAGAAGGGAGAATGGATAAGGACGAAAAAGCAAAACAGAACCAACAACAGAAACTACAAACACCGAAAAAGAAGCAGAGGTCAGAAAGCAGAATTGCCATTAAAAGACGCATGCATGTAATCGGAGCCCAAAGGAGAAGGAACAGAAGAAAAGAGAGATCGTGAAGCGAGGAGTAAAGAAGGAAAAGCAAAAAAAAAATACAATACGTATTGAAACAAGTTTTCAAAGTGGAAAAAGGATTCTTTCTACCCCCGCGCGCACTGGTCCTGTCGGGCGTTGCGGCGGCATACACACGGGACCCAGGATTTTTGGGTAGGCATGTAAGATTTTATGATTCTGAAATTTGGTGTTTTTTTTTGTAGCTTTGTTTTACTGTTTTCTTTCCCCGTTCTTGTCGGTAGATCGTATTTGCTTTCTTCCACAAAACTTGTTTCGTTTCTTGATGGAATCTTTTTGGTACTATTGTTTTTTGTTGATGCTGCTGCTGTTGCTGCGTTTTGCTTATAATTCTACACTCTTATCTCATACGAGTTTTTTTGTGGGTTCCGTTCCTGGGAGGAGATCGTGTCCTGTTTCTCGTCCTCCTTGTCGCGCCATGTTACAACAGAGCCGAACGAGATGTTGGTGGATCCCTGGTAAAGAAGAAAATGGGAAACTTGTTCATGGCATGCTATGTTTCGTAACTCTTCTTGGTGGATGGATTCCCTACGCTGTTGAATACCATAGTAGAGTATTATTACTTTGATTTTCATTCTTACAGTATGCGATCCCTCTATTGTTTTAAAATCGCGATGCTTCTCGCAATCGCTTCGTTACGCTACGCTGCTCTTACCTAGTATTTTGAAAATAATCAAACCATATTAAACCATACACTGCGCTTCCTGGAAATGTTTAGCATCAAATCTGTTGTGATGTGGATGTTTGCAAACAGAATCATGCTGGATTGATGGAGGAAATGGCAAAAAGATTGTAATTTTCACTACCGTCCCTTAACACTGGTAAAAAGGGGAAGATCGTAAGGTGTGATTAGTGAAAAGTTGGATGGGTTGTTTCACCGATCCGTCAAAGCTGAGTTTAGTGTTTACGACTTTAAATGAAGTTTTACCTGTCCAGTCGCTAATGCTGGAAGCGAAGACATAATTTACTGTACCACCATTAAACCGAAAGCAATAAATCTGGAAATTGATCAGTTTAGGTGTTGAGTTGTGTGGAAGGTAATTAATTAGAAGCGTCTTGTTTTATCTGCTGTTTGTTTTATGCATCATTAAATGGGGTGATTTTGTTGGAGATGAGATACATTGCTTGTTTACGGTTTTGTGTTTTTTTTTACTATCAATTTATTAGCTTTTGCTACCATAATATATGTTGTTTATATTTGGTAGTGTTAGTAGTAAGTTGTGTAATTTTGTCGGTGCAAGCAAAATATAAGAATGAGACTTGCGATTTTTTTTATAAATATTGCAGAGTATCCTACTAAAGATGGCAACAGTTATCCTATAAAAGAATGTTATATATTAAGAACTCTATGTTTTGTTTAACAGATTCACAAACAAGAATTATCCGTTTCAGGTCCTAATTTGAGCTTAATACAATTTCCTTTTCTGTTTAACCTATAGCTTTATTAGCCTATTAATTATCCTATTCGTATTATATGATCGACCTTGAAAGGAAATTAGTTTCCTACAAATTTTTACTATTATTTAATGCTCAAATGTATTTTTTGGCTGACCTTACATTCTTTGTTTGCCACACCTTTAAAATTACCACAGATTTATAACGAAGTGTTTTAGCTGTATTGTGCGATATTTGTATATTTTAGGTCGTTTGCCTTCAACAAAGCTTTTCAAAAATCGTGTCTTTATTGAAAGTATATGAATATGTACTGTATTTTCGTCGTCTTCCTCTTGTAGAAGTGGTTTATTTTCAACCCCGTACTAGAAAGGAAGTAGCCAACAACATGTAGCATGACGCAAATGGTAGTGATTAAAACTGGCGATGCACTTGCCCTGCACTATCGGTGTTTTCGGTTGTTGATGAGCTGAATACTGGTGCTCGTTTACGTGGCCCATCTCTAAAGAAACGACCATCAACACAAGTTGAACTGCAGCAACACAAATAAATCATTTCAAATAATCTTTGTATTTGAAATAGGAGGTTCGTAGGAAATCTTGGCTCTAAACAAAAAACAAAGCACAAAAAATGACATGCCCAAAACATCCGCTCCGAGATGGTTTGGTGGCTAGGAAGGAATAAGTACATTGGTAAAACATTGGTTTACCATTTCCACAATCCAATTTCATCGCAATATGTAGTGGACGCATTTTTTCCTACCCTCCACCGACCGCGGGTTGGCAGTCGAGTTCGGCTGAGTTGAACCATTGACGTTACAAAACTTAAACAAACCTTCCTTATCTGCGAGGAACGTCGGTCTGGACTTCGCCGTCTTCTCGTCTCCTTTTTTCGCCGTTTTGCCGCCTTGGCTGTACCGTGCGCGCTTGGACTGCTGTGTCCGCATGGTTGGTTGAGTTTGAGGTCTTATCAGTGGGCCGCGTCATTAACTCGCATGTTATACAACAGCCGTGACTAGGCGCGCACTGGACATTTTCAGGTCGTACAACACACAAGCGCACTGAGGCTCAGGGGTATGGGTTGCTGGTAATTCTACGGCCGGAGTTGGAGAATATTCTTATCATTTGTGTGGTTTGGAGCAACGCAGTGTACTGGTGTTGAAATCAAGGATGTGAAGGGTGAGAGTTCAACAGATCTTCCTGCAACACTAATAGACATGAAGTGCTCAGTATACATTCGCTTGATGCGCTTGTTTTTTGCGTTGTGAAATGATTTGTAACACTTGCTTCTGCCAACCACGAAGCTGTTAACTGTCCTACGGTGAGTGGTGGATCTGTGCATGAGGAGGCATAAGTCGGCAGGAAAGGAGTGCGTAATATTTGTCCTCAATTTGGAATATATATATATTTTTTCTAATACAATACTGAAATAATTCAGATTATTGGTAAATACACAAGTTTTCATGTTCAGATAAACATCTGTATTTAGTGCAGACGCGGGCGTACAAATAAAATATTTACAACAATATTGTTAGTTTCACCAACAAGCGTTATAAAATGGCACTACACCGTAAATCAAGAGTTAAGTGATACATTTTTTCTATGGTCGATATAAATTACGTTTGACCTGAGGATATTTTTGATTAATTAATTTTAGCAATATCTATGAATGGTTGCTATGGTTGCAGATTTGGCTTATTTGGTTTTATTTTTGAATATTGTTGAAGTGTAAATTTTTTTTGGATTTAATTACATTTTAGCACTGTTATATTTTATGGTTGAATGCGAATGGTAGTCGTTGGAGAGCTGCAGAATCACTGCCGATATGTGCAAACATGACAGTACACAATCCAACCCCATTCGAATGTGTTGAAGTAACTGTCAGCCGCTTGTCCGTCTTCGTTGGTCGTCTGGTGCACTCGCCGGTACCAGTGGGCGAAAAAACGCGCGAGCGTGGCTTGAAGCGAGCTTCTCTTATCGTGTAACGCACCAGATATTGCAAATATGTAAACACATGCCCGTTTATTGTTTCACTCCTCGTCATGTACCCCTCTCGTGTACTCCCAACTTGGCGGTGTTGGTGTGGCAGTACATTTTAATTAACAACCCATGACCGGAGGCTGATGCGTTGCGTTTTGAAGAACGGTCGATTAGATACGCGAACGGGGTTGAGTTTGTTCGTTACCCATCTCTTATTCCCATCCCTTCTTCGTGGGCTAGGCCAAAGACCGATTGCGCCGACGGTGCGTCGATAGGCCCGGAAGAGTTCTTCCTGGAGTCACGAACCGAACCGGGTTTGTACGTGAGACATGCGCAATCTCCAGCTGCTCCATGTGCTCGTCGCTGCACAAAGTCCACTTTGTCCGGCGAACGTTGTTGGCATACAGCAAACTGTTACTATTCCTCTTCCTCAGGTGACCATTATGGGGTTGGGTGTTTGCCGATAAGAGAAAATCACCTCATGTACGTACCCGGTATTTGGAGATTTAAGTGAATCCTCGCTGGAGATTGAACGACATCTCCATGATGTGTGACATTTCGATTTCGAAAAGGCAGCAGCTGGAATCAGCGTTGTGTACGGCATGATAATGTCATGCATATAATTATAATGCTGGCTCGTGATTGTTCCACGCCGGACTATCAGCTTGGGCATTGAAATGAGCCACCGACTTGGGCTCTGAAAGGTGAGCTTGCATTAACAAATACGCCCTTGACACACCAATCGGGACCTTGAACAAAATATTGAAATGTAACACTGTTTTGGGTGATATCGAACATCGACGGATCGGTGACATTCGGTGTTATAATGTTTTAATTATAACTCACGAATAATTCAGCAGATTGTGATGATCATATAGTTTTTTTTGTAGAAAAGAGGAACAACCTTGTTAGATACGGCAAACTTTTGAGATTCTTGAAAATGTACAGCATAGATACATTCATCCAGTGAGAAGCTTTCATTCAAACCTAACCACAATATACGCCTATTTTAAACCTATGTGTAAAAAATGTGTGTTGTGCGATCGTGATCGTTATCCTTTATTTTGATTCACTACAGACCCGGTCACACAAGAGACAGACTGTGTCGATAACAACTCAGAACCGAAGCCAATTTATTCGCTATGAAATAAACATTTTATATTTTATTTTATTTATTCTACAATACAAAACCACTTGTAGCTAAAATTTTTTTTCTTATTTATTCCACAAAATAAACAACAACTAAATTATCTTTAAGGAAACATATGTTTCAGCTAAATGTAAAACTTGTTACAGGTCAAAAGTCGAGCATAAAAATACTAAGCAAAGGAAATTATTGGTTCATATGAAAGTGTAGTCTTTGGAAAATTATTCGCTAAACGTTAACTTACAATAGAATAATGTTAAATTTTTTTTCAAGTAAGATTTTGTAGTTATATGACAGCTATCAATAAGATTATGGAGTACTTTGAAATGATGGAGGTGTTTTTAAAAAATATTAGTTTTCGAATTGTCAAACAAATATACTAATTTAAAAAAATCCTACATATTAAGATACTTATAATATACTACTCATAAGTTGTTATGAGTAGTATATAATAAATGTAGTAGTTTCAGAATTGATAATGAGGATTCATAATTTAAAATTAATATTAAGATATTAATGCTACAAGAAGGCGCTATACAGGCGGGATATCTACAGCGCTAATATATGCTGTATCATATTAACGATAAGTTTTATTATGATCACGTGAAAATAAAACGAATAGGTCCAACATAGTTACGTCAAGAAATTAAATTTTGAAACATTTGATCAGATTATATACCACCGTTTTGTATGGTGGTTGATATGCTGGCAGGGATTTATAGTTTAATAAATAATGTGGTAAAGTTAGAAAGCACAATGGTCCAGAGTACATGAATAAAAATGTTTAGCAGTAATTGGTATCACTATCTTTATTCTATTGTATTGTGTTTTTATTTTACAACTACACCTAGTGATTAATATTTACAGAGAAATGAATAAGTTACAAGTAAGAATAGGTAACATTTAAAGAATTTAGGTTTGTAGGCTTGTAGACTTATAGGATCGTTTGAAATTTTTGTTTCTAATAATCTTTTTTTTTTGTTTCGTAATAAACTATTAACCAATGAACACAAAGTTCGTATAGTTTACAAATATGTTAACGAAGTAAAAAAGTAACGAACTAACAAACAAAAAATGAACACTATCTCTCCAACTGTCAGGCTTTCTCAATTGAACCAGACACACGTTGCTATCTTTTCGATACATGTGTCGCTCGGACGGACTTTTTCCTCTGTCGCAGCCACCGCTCAGCTATTTTTCAGCGGTTTTTCGTGTCGTCCAATTCAAGGTTAATTTATTCATAAACGCTTCTCGTTCAGGCTTTTTTTTATGGCTGTAGCGTTGTTGCCATCGTACAGGTATACTCGTCCCGTGCCTAGCACCGCTCTTTCCCAGTGCGATGATATTCGATTTAAAATTTCGGTTTCGGCGCACGATTCACACAAAACAAACCCGCGCCACTCCTGTGCGTGAACGGTGAAAACAAAATGAAATGAATTTTCAAAAACCTATTCCCCATGGCACATGCGAAAATGTGTGGTAAAACAAAGCAAGCAAAAAAAAAAAAGTTGGCAGAAATCGCGACGTGTGTTATGTGAATGGGTTTTATGCCATGGTCTTTCCAGTGGTCCGATAAGATAGTGCGGGACGGGTTGGACTCCGATGGGGGTTGAGATGCCCAAAAAAAAAACAAAAAAAAACGGGCAGTTTTGGTCGTGGTTAAACGATCGCAAAGAAGATGAAAAACAGAAATGAATTTTACGAATCGATACCCGGTTCGATCGGGGTTCGGCTTCGTTTGAGTGCGAAGTCACGTAGACAGTCGAGTGCCGGTTCCTTTGGCACAACCCAGTCTAGACACGGTGAGGAGCCTCCAGAAGTGTAAAGGACCAAGGCTGAACTAGTTTTGCACGTTGGCTCCACCGTGCGGAGCAATGGTGTCCGATCTTTGGCTAGCAATATTGCTAGACGAGGCCAGCGGCCAGAGAAAACTTCCAAAAAAAAAAAAAACTTTAGGTGATTCAGTATGTTGCGACCCATGGTTCGAGCGATTTGAAATGAAAAAAAAAATAGAAATAGAGTGTATGAGCTCTACACATGTAGCATTTACCTGCGCAGGTTTGATCTACGAGCCTAATCTATAAATATAATGGTCATTTGCTCGAAAGCAGGACCCGCAGGCTGTCCGAACCGAGGGGGGCTTTTAGCATCTTCGCTAATCTTGCAGCAATAAATTTGAACGACCGACGCAGTCTATCGGGTTTCGTAGCAACATGGTTATTAGGTTTAGGATTGCGCAGTCTCCACGACCACGGCCACCATTACCACCATCAAGGCCTGGCGTTCGGGCAGCAAACTTTTCGTTAGCGGGCGTTGTTTAATTTCGAGTTTTTTTTTCTCCCCATCTCGTTGCCTTCGACTTCACGAGGCGTGTAGAAGTCGTGTACTTTGCGTACGTAGAGGTTACGCCGGTTGGTGCAGCCACATCCGCTGGCGGCCTGCTGAAGACGTTGTCGATAGCAAGGTGGATGGGTTTTCACTTTCCAGCAGTAGCAGCAGCAGCAAGGCAGCCTGTGCAAGGCATGCTGTCAGGGCGTGCGAGGACAGTGAGGATCCCATCCGAGACGCTGCACGCCGTACGTGATAGCGCCCGCGAAGGGCGACCGCAAACGGAAGGACTTTTCATTTGTTTTTTAATGCGATGGGTTGAATATGAAATTTCGTTGCGCTGAGAACCGGGTCAAGAACAGGGCGTCCATGGCAGCGCGCCGTGGTTAGCTCATCTTCACACCGGATAAGCGACGTTAGCGTCTATCAAGGAAGGGAAATCATGTCTTATTGTTGTTGGGCGGTACAAGCTGCCATTTTTGATAGATGTTCTATGTAAAATTTTGTGTGTATCACAATTTCGGCTGTAACAGTTCGAAATTAAGGTACACTTCAATTTGTATTATATTGTATTAATCGTTTTATAATTGACATGCGTGATGAATGAATGTAACCTTTTTGTAAATGTTCTGATTTTCAAAAAGATAGTCTTTTTCCTAATGTTCTGAAGTTGAAAATAAAATTGAAACTATTTTTTTTTAGCTGCCTGGAAAGCAAAATGCACAAAATTATGAATATAAATGGTATGCTTGTGCTGGACATTTGTTTCAGGACGTGAAAAATTATTTCAAAAGAGTACAGAATACATCAGACGATAAGTTTTGATATTACATGACTCGTGTTTAGGAATAGAGAATAAAGTGTAGGACTTAGTGTAGGGATAAGGATTTCTGTCTTTGTACAGAAACAATCCTTTCCGCAAAAGTTTGATAATGTTTGAAGTATGTAATTGTAAGATGAAACAGTGATTCTGTGAAGTTGGGTAGTTGTTTATTTTTGTTTGTTTTGTGAGCAGTATGATAGTAAACAAAAACAAGAGAAATTGTGTTGTAATTATAATTCATCGCCTTCTTCAATTAAGTACAATAGTTTTTTTTTACTTCCAGTTCTTATAATTTTAAAAAAGAATGACAAATGAATGGTTGAGAATGGAAATTTCAAATAAAAGTACGTTAAAACTATCTCACATACAACTTGAATGGTGAAGGGTGTTGGAAAATGTATCAATTCGTACGATGCGGTGTGTTACGATTCTTTATCATTACAAAAAAAACTGATTCAATACTAAACAATCCAGCAGTTGACGCTTTGATGAGAGTAAGAAAATTACCAACCTTCAGCAATCCCAATCTACAATTTGTTGCACTCGTCGGCAACGGAACTCTCGGCGGAGCTCAGATGCACGAAACGTCACGGAATGCGTAGTGGTTCATCATTCAACCCACAGCCATCGCAAGGCAATGAGACATCCAGTGGCCGCCTGTCCGCTGGTTGTTGACATGTTATTAATGAATCGAGAATGGTTGAAAGCTCCCGGCGGTCCGGCGGTCCGGCGGTAGGAGCCCTTTGAAACCTGTTCCATTCTCGGTTGACGCATCGGTAAATACTTGCAGCATAAGTCAGCCAATGAAAGGATAAAAAAACGTAAAAAAATAATAACACGATCACAGCCGCAGTGCAGCGCTCCACAGAAGGGGCAACACACGGGAGAGAAACCCAAAAAAAAGTCAAAGTCAGCAAAAGCAAACTGCTTAAAAATAAATAACGCGACAAGCAACGTCGCAAATGCTAACTTGTTTACGTTCGTAAGTTTACAACAAAAAATAAAAAAGCAAACCAAAGACGTACACAAACGGTGAAGCATCGCGTTGCGGGTAAGCTAAACTGGCGAAGAGAACAACGGTGAAACAGAAAACCGAGAACTCCGAAATGAAAATTGCCAAAAATCGTGCCCCACCGAGCCGGTTTGGCAGAAGCATCGACAAGGCGGTGAGGTCTTGCGGTGATTACGCAGTGGTTAAGTAAACCGATATTTTCAACGAACCGGTTCGAGGAGATTGGGCTCCAGGATCCAGTTTTGCGTTCAGCCCCGCTCGATGCCGTCGATCCTTTGGGTATTTCATGCGAGTTTATTATTCGATCGCATGATTTTTCGACACGACGGCGATCGCAGGACGTCCGTGAAGTTTGGGATGGCCTCGAAATGTTCGGAGGGTTCGGTGAAAGAACGCGGTCCGAAATTAAAACAAAGCCCTCAAACGGTTCGAGAACGTGTCTCGTTTCTTTTCACCGTGGCATCAGGATGCAGGAAATGGTTGGTGCATGCGAATGGAAGCGATTTTTCTGCCGGCCAAAAGGCACGCTACGTTGTGTGAAAAGAAAGGACAACGTGGTAGGATGATGACATACTATTCAGGGAATAGTCCGCTGATTTCATCCTGGTTTTTGTGAGCCATACGAGGGGATCTTGGTGGTTTTGGAAGACAATGCATGTAAACGGACGGATTCTTTTCCTCCAATTCAGTACCATCGTTGTCTGAAAGAATCTGAGCTTGTTATACATGCCAAACAGCCCTTCTTGAGCATGCATTGGGAAGGCAAAAACAGCCGAATAAAGTTTCGACTCGTTCTAACGAATGTATGGCTCCAAATAGCCTCCTTAGTCGAGGACCCATTGAAAATTGCGGTGCTAAAATGGAGGCCGATCCAAAGCGCAGCAACAATGTGTCGATCCATCATTTAAACCGCAGCCGCCATCGGCAGCACCGGCTGATTACGACGGTGTGGACGATAATGTTGATGAAGATGATGCAACCGGTTATTCCGTGCGGCTGGGAGGACCCGCGGTCGATCCAATCGATTCCCTATCGCTTCGGGCTGCTGCATGATCATTTTTCAACCTTGCATGCATCGCGAGAAGCGGGAAACGGACGGGGAGGAGAAACCAATCTTCCTGTTGCAGCGAGTTGATGGAAAGATTACCAGCGAAAAAAATGCAACGAAAAACGCATACGAACCTCCAAAACTAAAATACACTACGCTGAATAAGAAAACGGAAGAAAAAGGAACGCGAACATAAATTGATGGCGGTTTTTGGAGCAAATATTTTGGCAACGGTTCAGGCAGACAACCTATCGTCCTGTGTTGGGGGGTAATGCTTTTCTTTCGATATTCGCATATTTTCAATTTGTAAATACATGTTCAATACAGGTTATATTATGTTACAAGATGGTAAAAGTTTATTTAAACTAAATGAAATAAATTCATATTATAATTTTAATTTCTTTCCAGTGAAGTCAATAGTATCATCGATATCAACCTTATAGTTTTGGCGTTTCGTGTAGCTATAAAATAATTAAAGCTTAATAGAAATGCATAATTTCTCAGCCTGTATTATGCTGTGAACACAATAATATAATCGAAGTCGTACTGGAACAATCTGCTGCCTGCTGCCAGCGTACTGTTCCGAGGTTTCATTCAGTCGCTACACCGAGAAAGAATTTGAACAAAAACAAAAAGTTAATTACATCAATTTAAAATCGTGCTCAGTTACTTCTAATTGTTTTGAGATATGGGAAGATAAAGATAAGATAAAGATAAGAATTCAATTAATATCATCTTTCAATTTATAACGTTTAAAATTAAATACCGACACATATAAACAGCTCGTCATGTAATCAAACGGTTGCCATTACAAAAAAGAATATTGTTTTTATCGACAACTACGGCTAGATATGTATAGGGCATGTCATTGGTGATTAACATCATACCTTTAAGATAAGTCTTGAGAAAATACTGATTAACAACAATGAGTTGAGCAACGAGTACGGAGGCTTGTGACACAACAGAATGTTACAACCTGTGTCGGTTGAAGGTGTTTGTGATAAAGATGATTGGCCCTACAGTCCCTACTCTTACAGTCGTTGATTCTCTTTCGACCAGCAGATAGCACTAGCAGCTGTTCAAGAGCATTCCGTAACGGAAAATCAAAAAGTGATTATACCTCGAGCATGCGGTTGTCGGAAAGTTAACTTCTCCGACTGCACGATCGCATGCCACAGCAAAGTGCGGCGAAACCAATTTTAATAGTAAGAATGATGTTTGTCTGCATTTCTTCTTTTATACATGAAAAAGAAAAACGATGTGAAGATTACCTAGGCTAACTATCTGGACTATCATATTTCAAATTTTAAACTTCAGCTATCAAGAGTCTTGTTCCCTATGGCCAACGTCAATAAAATCTTTTTGACAATCGAGTTTTTTCATTTTGTAAGTTTTGTATTTCTTAGCTTTGATGAACAATGGCCACTGCACTATCCTCTAAACATTTGCTTCAAACAGTGTGCGATGCATATTCAAATTCATGGCACACTTTTTTCTGCACAAAACTTGCACATCGCGCCGTCCTCGCTGTGAGATGCGGATGTTGGGCTGAGCATGTCAGAAGTTATCACTGCTGCTGCCCGGATGATGGGCGATAAGGTCAGACGTTCGTCGTTGTTTTACCATTGACGTTGACGTGCAGCACAGTTTTGTCAACAAAACGTCCGGTAGCGAACGGTTTGTTGAAGCGGGTGGCGCGAATGTTGTTGTGCGCATTTGCGCTTACTCTTACCCGGCTTTGATGTGAACCCGGCGCTCTATCAATATAAATGGTTTTGGCAGTGTAGGTTCGACAGACATGACATTTAGGTCAAATTTTACACTTTAATGCATTTATAACTCAATTCATCCAACTGTTTAAGTCTGAAATATTCATGTATATGTGGTTAAATTTGTAAAACAATATGGTATAGGATTTTTTTTTACCAATCGAGCACATTAAAACTCCCATAGTATTAGCTCATTCTACGTCCATGGTTTTTTTTGTAACATTTTCATCCTGATTGCTGTTCAAATAAAGTGATAAGCCAGTTTTTCTTTGCCCGAGATAATCTTTGACTCGAACGGGATGTTCTAGACATCCTACGCCTACTGTGGTGAGTGTAATCTACAAAAAGCACTTTCGATTGCACAGACATTCTCACTGTTTGTGCAAACCCTTGAGAAATGATTAACAACATTGTTGCGTTAAGGCACGTAAGTGCAACACTATCCGATAACGAAATAGATCGTTGAGGGTTAGGTTAATGAAAGAGCAACGATTTTCGGTGTGTGAGTTTTTTATATCTTTCGTTGGGAATTATGAGAATTTTTCGTTCATTACTTGGCGTGATTACCCGGTAAGTCGTTTCTAGTACCTACTTTGATCGCTTAATTCAATTGTTGGACTAGCCCGTAAACTATTTCAAGTGTTGTTTTAGATTTTAGATCCTTTGGTTTCACACGTTGTCGTCTGCTTCACTCAAGAATAGTCAAAAAGAATAAGAAAGCCGAGTTCGTCATAAGTCATAAAAGTAGGACAAACTCAATTATTTCTGAAAACTGTTATACAAATGATGTATGACAATTTAAACGTAATTTATTTTACCTCAAGCAGTAATAGCTACCCAACGAATAAGAACATATGCTCCAATACATATCTCCACACTTACAGGAGAAAATTGTAAAATAAGATAATGAAAGAGACATGGATTCATGAAATATGGTAAAATAAACCATTCAATACTCACTTTAAAGAAGGCGCAAAGCCGCATTACCAAAAAAAAAAATGCTGACACCACTTCTCGTGGAAGAGACAATGGTTGGAATACATTAAGGATGGCACATTTGCGTCCCATCTCACGTCAATCGATGTTGGTCGTCCTGCGACAGAACGTGTAGAAAAAAGGACCATCTGATGGTAATGACCCACCATCGGCGGTGTATTTGAGAAGAATCGTTGTATAATTTCGTACTCGTTTTTTTTTACACATAATTACTATAATTGAGCTTGCATTCAGGTTGGTGTAGACCGCTCGGATGAGAATAGGGGTTGAATGTTGCTGCTGCTTCGTGTAGATTTGGACGAGTATTTCTATAGTCATACTCATACTCGATGTGTGATGATCTTGTTACATCAGTGTGCGTAATGTACAATTTATATTTGATTTCAAACATTTCTATATTTGGGGCTATATAAGTATTAGAAGGCACCTCCCTGTGTTATCTTCCAGTATGCAAGAAAGAAGTGTTGTGGTTCGGTATGGAAGCATGTTATGTCAAACATAGTGGTTAATGTTATATTTGGTTCTGCCACCAAGGATTCGTATACGGGCTCTCCAGCTTTAATTTATTATCGTTCGATAGACGTCGTAGAAACATTTTTCCACACTATCAATATATGTTACGAACCCTAGCCTCAGGAGCAAGAGAGAGCGTTTCTAAAGAAATTTTTTCTTCCATATCGATATTGTTAGCTGGCCATATTGGTGAATGAAGGTATGTTGATTAAGAGGGCCATGCGTATCATCCTGGACAATGGATGACCGAATGGAATCCTAAATTGAAATTGTTACTTCAATTCGTCTATTGACAGCTTACTTGTGTGCGTGATAAATCTTTGTATTTAGCATTCATACCGGTTAGCCGAAATGTAAATGGAGCAATTGAAATGATTGTGTATCTTCCCACCGTTATATAATTGACACTATTGACACATCCACAAAGGAATTCAACCTACGCCGGCTACCTTTACTGTAATGCGTCCCATCGCGTCGTGTTTTGACTGATTCATCAGACAATTCGGAAAGGGGCTAAATGTTAGCGAATACTTTGCGCATGTAAGAATACGCCACTCATTCGGCGTGACGCAGCACGATCAATTTAAAAGAGCTATATTAAGTTCTGAAGAAGGAAAAAAAACCAAACTGCCTCCCAATCCGACCAGTCCACGAGCGTTTCGTGGTGTGTCGATTCTATCAGCACGCTTTAGCGGCGAGTCGGCGCTGCCTAGACATTTTATTGCGGTTCAGCTCTGAATGAGCCATTCGGGTGGGTTAATTGATTCGCGGATGGCGATGCTCTCCAAAAAGCGTCTTGCCACCGCTCGTACGATGGCATACGATGGGCCGCCGATAATGGTCAACCTAAACCACTCTCTCATTACTGGGGTC
>JXWZ01004410.1:0-13270 GCA_000956215.1 Anopheles farauti No. 4
GATGGTATTGTAGTAAAAGCTTTTACATTAAATATGCACACAATTCGTGCAATAATTCAAATAATTAAACCAGTATCGCTGCGTTAAACTTGTCCCTACCTAATGTGGCGCCATTAGGCGGTAATTAAAGCACGCTCACGCTTCTCGCGCCATAAACAACTTTAAGCGGCACAAAAAGCATTAATTTTAATACACTTACCGACTGCAAAAAAAAAAAAAGTTTGCTCGCAGATAGAACAACTTGCCCCATACACCTACCCGGCACCTGAATGATGCTATCGTTTAAACCTATTTCGAGCTAAATCTCATCCCATATCGTAACTATTAATCTCGATGGTATGCCCTTTACTGGCAGGCTCCGAATAGGTGCAACAGGACGGCACCAGACACGGTGGTGATAAAACGTGCGTCGCCCGTGAGCCGTGATCTGCATGTTTTAAGCAGTGTGTATTTTGCAGGCAGCGTTGTTGATGGAAACAAATTTCCACCCCCGAAATACACCGACGCCGACGCTCAATTTATGAGCCATTCCGGAGCAGCAGCAGAAGTAGCAACAATTTCTCGCCTTTTGTTTCTTGCCGAGGACTCGGTGCCGGTGGATGAAGGATGGCCGATGCATCATGATGCGGTAAGCGGCAGCCGCAACCCCTTAGCAGCACCTCTTCCGGCCCGGCTCGTGCTTCAAAACGCCTTCACTCGTTCGCTCGCTTATATTTTATTCATTCACAAAACGAATTGTGCCGGGTAGCAGGAAGACGTGGATGCCTTCAGTTCAAGTGCTTTCGTCGTGTACTCCTGCAAAAACACGCGTGGTTCTTTTATTTCGTAGCGAGTGCAGTACACGAACACTCACACCAACATACGCACACACGCTAAACACATTTTGCACTCGAAGCTTTTGGGTGAAGAATGCCACGTACACTTCGTACCAAATTGGCGCGGCAAACACACGACCGTACGAATGGCGGTGAAGATGCTCGCTCGGTACACCTTTGAAAATGGTGACCACCCACCCACCGTCGAACACAAAGGCCTTTGTGTGGTGTGGGAAAAAAAGGGCCATCGCTGGAAAGGTGCCTGGAACGCTTGACGGTGCTTGACGAATCATCACTAATTTCACCATTCACCGTAATGCGATTAAAAAGCAATCTTTTGCTGGATGTGGATGCGGACAAAACCAGCGGCGACACCCACGTTCCCCTGGGGCGGTTTTACGCGCCGGCAAATTAAACATGTCCTCCGGCCACGAACGAACGGTGGCCACTTTGCTAATGGATTGCATCGCTTCCCCTGCCGGGGGAGTGTGCGGTGGGGATTTTCTTGAAGTTGAAGTTTTCCTGCCCACCTACACGCCACGCTTCCCAGATGCGCTATGAAACACAGTGAACAAAAGACGATTGATGTTACCGCCGCACGTGGCGTACGCACTGTACCGAAAGGACTCGTGAAATTACATTTTAAGCAGCGCGAAGTTCATAATAAAATGCAGCGTGCTCTTTGTCCTCCGGTCTGAACACCGTTTCGCTAGCAACGAGGCTAGAAGGCCATCTGGTGTTTGCTGGTGTTCGCATTCTCTTCGTGACAAATGAAATCTCAATTTCCCAACAAAAAAGGAACTAATTCAGGAACGTTCCCGAAACAGTCCCCAGTGTAGCTTTTCCCGGAAAAGAAACAATAGAGTAACGTGTTGATTTTGCTTCCTTGTACGCGTGTTTGTGTGGGTTTGTTTTTCCTCCCACCACGCCAGCACATGCCCACCTGGCGCGGGGAAAAAGGCGTGAAGCAAAGTTTTTTTTCCGTTCCGCCCCCAAACGCGAGCGAGCGGTTTCGATTGAAATTATCTTGTTGCGGGGAAAAAAAACTTTTTCCCCTCTGCACAAACCCATGCCATCCTTGGATCGTAAAAATAGACGACGTTGATGTAGAAAAAAAAGGAAACCGTTGCATCCAAATGGTAGTTTTTTTTTGTTTACTTTCGTATTTTTGTCCGGCAACAGAGCCGATAGAGCGCAGCGCAGTCGGTAAGCATGCGAACGGTGTCATTAGGAAATGAAAATTTTCAACTTTTTTGTGTCCATTATTCGGTCGCATTCGGTTGTGGGTTTTGTGTGGCAGTGAAAAACAAAAAAAAAATCACCAACATCGCCCGAGGAGGATCCTTTCCGCGAGAACGGACGCTATATGGCGACCGATTGGCTTGTTTCGAAATGACGTTCGCTGCAGGGTTTTTTACACGAAGTTGACCAAAATTTTGTTAAACAAAGTTGAAATTACATGGGAAACGAAGTTTTGGTTGATATGGAAGTAATATTTTTCCCCTCTTGGTAGTACCAGATAGCTTTACAGATTTAAAGCCACAAAACCCTTTTTCTGTTTGTCTTAGAATAAGCCTTCAGCACCCTGTGTCAGTCACATGTTGGCCACAAGAGCCGAGATTCCGCACAATGTGTCTTCCCGCTTTCCGGTCTCACTGATTTCTTTCCCTGCACGGCTGTTCGCTTATGTTTGCTGAATAAATTATGCTAATATCTCAGCGCTGATTCTTGTTGCAAATGACAGACAGGCAGGGGAACGAAACCGTCTTCGCCCGACTTTTATGGGATCGTATGCAAAAGATTTTTTTTCCATGAGAAGGATTAGAGACGTTTTTGTTTCCTGTGTGACGGCCGGTGGATGAGGTGTTGAAGGAGAGCGCTTTCGCTCGCAAACGTTAGTGAAGTGAGTGTGACAGTCAAGCTTTTTAGGCTGTGATTGAGCCATCTTAAAGCAAACAGATGCTATGAGATTCGTAGTTGCAGAGTGGCTCGCATGTGGTTCACACGCTGATATTATTGTACAGAAAACGCCCGTGGATGCATTTTTACAACCGCAGAATTTTTTTATAACAATTTTTATATGATTTGTCTCCAAAGGAAATAATTTCTATTTAAAAAAGTAAATGTGATATTAATGTAACTTTTCATGATATTATACTTTATGTAATAAAAGGCCTTGAGTATGAGTTTTTATCAGTATTTAATTTAAAATATTACGCCTGAATGTATGCAAAATACACACGATAATGTTTTTAAAACGTTCATAGCGAAATGCTTATACAAAACATAGTTTAAGTATCACGAAATGATTTTGATTCCTTTGGGAATGATATCGATTTTAAATTTTGTTTATAATGCTTTTCTGGCGGTGGATACGATTTTCCCTAAGCTCTGTTGGTGAATCGCAACACAAACCACAAATTCGCAAATTATCGCAAACCTCAGCACCACGGCTGACGCTCAAGCGATGACAGGGCTTAGTGATGTCAATTTAGAAAGCTCATCGGATCATATTTTTCCATTTAACACCTCACCACCACCCTTCACCACCGTTCCCACCCAGCAGACGCTTTTTATACCTGATTTGTAAAAACTTTCCGACGCATCGTCCGACGAGAAGGCAAAGCAAGGAACAATCGGCTGCGTTGCGTTGCCAAATCTTTAGTGTTGCGTTGATAGGAAAACTTTGGTCCACGCGGGGTCGAGGGTACGGCCCCTGATTGTGTGTTGCGAGCCGTCCCGTCCTCCTCATAATGGCACCGTCTTGTGATGTGGGTTATGAATTTGTAAACATTCAACCCAATAACCATCACCATGGGCAGCCGCAGACTGATGGATAAGAATTGAATGTACTCGCTGGCGAACTTTTGCCGCCGACGACGGAACCGGATCCCACCATAAAACCCGGCACATTATGACTGTTTTTGTGGCGTGCGCTCGTTATGGTTGGGCGGGCGAGCGGGCGGCGGGCTTTGAAGCGACGAGTTTAATGGCGATAAAATATAAAATTGAATGTCGGCTTTGCCTTCGGGTGGAAATAATGGACGATAGGATACGGGCGGGCAGAACATGCATGCGTTATCTTTCCCGTTTGCGACGGAGGATTCGCAAGGCTCGGAGTATGCTGGCATTCGTTAATGAGGAACTCATACGGAGCGAATTGCTGGGTGTTGCCAGCGAGCACTTCATTTTACGGTCGATCAATTCGACGTAGCACGCTTGAAATCGGAAATGCTGTAAAACTTCAGCAGTGGCTTTTTCAGCAGGCGAGAAAGAAAAGTAATGCTCCGCCCCTCCACCGTACTCACCATCAAAATCAGCGAATAGTCCGTGATGACCGCTACGATTACCAGCAGAAACAGACCCAGCCCGAATCCGGCCCGGTGCAGCGCGTACGGGATGCCGATGACGCCACTGCCGACGATGGAGTTGATGTAGTTGAAGGAAGCCTGTGGAAGCGACGATAACGTCTCGGCCGGTTTGCCTTGGTTGCCCTCGCGCTTTGGATGGCGGTGCGCGAGAAGGAGCGAAGGAAGATAGAAAAGTGGAAATTAAAAATCGGCGCAAATGAAAGGAAGCCATCGGGTAATTGATGATCGGTCATGCGTGTTAAGCGCAAGCGAGCCTTATTTTAATGAGCAATTACTAAGGATTGGCAAGGTCAGCGGAGCAATTGGGATGATTAGCTGAGGAGGTGAATTTTTTTCCACTAGTGAAACATTTCAAAACTCAATTATGAAAATTGAAAATGTTATGAATGTTTTGTGTAAAATAAAAAAAATGTATATTTTCGTGTGTGAAACCGTTTGCTTCTACAACAGTGTATAATAATTGTGACAAATCAAACTAAAAACTATCCAATTAAACTTCCATTTCAAACATCCTTTAGATCGCAAACTTCACCCTCATGAGGATAGCTTCAACACACGGTGCTAACCGTACATGAAAAATTATTTATTCATATCATTTCGTCGAAACGTCCCCGACACACCAAACTCCACGCAGGAGCCAGTGGGGTGCCATGCCGTGATTGCTTCCCATTGCGGCAAACTAAAACTTCCGAACTAAACCGGGACAGCATTTTTCTTCCACCGACGGCCAGCACGAGCGTTTCGACCGTTGTGCCGAAAGAGAAATTGGCTTGAAGTCAATTAATGAAACGTCATGTGCATGCGGAAGCCCTCCAGTTCCCATTCCTAACGGAGTGTTCCTGTCGGGAGCATCCGGTATGGAACGAAAACGGGGAAAAAAATGAGCAAAAACCTGGATGAGAACACATCAACAAATCACTCCCGATCTAACAACCGAAAATCAATCAGTCACGAGGGTCGAACTGGTCGGAAGGTAGGAACAAAATAGAAAAGCGGAATCAAACAGAAAAAGAAGGAAAAAAACTGTCCAACTGCAAGTGACGATAAGTTTTATCGAACGGCACGGAACATCCTGATGAGCATTGGCGTCCTTCATCAAACGTCGTCTCCCGCTGCTGCAGATGACTTGGGCCGGTCGTTTGTGCTGGAAACTTTCCAGGATCGAGTGGTCTGTCATATTTACGTTGGGGAGATGGTAAATAAATGTCGTTTCGGAGTTCCCGGAGCTCGACGTCCAGAAAACCCATTAAAACATGCGTATTTAAATGCTCGTCATCGTCGTCAGGAGTGTTTGCCTGAGATGGATAAAAACATTGTTCGTCGAGTAATTTTTTACCATCATGATTATCCTCGTACAGGCCGTGTGCGTTTGTGTAACATAATTAATACAGCTGTGAATAAGTATGAAATTTCCTTGAAAACATGAAAATAATTTCCATAAAAAGCGCAGGTGAATAGCTCTCCCACACACTTCACTCATTTTATTTATGCAAAGAACGATTTTTTTCCAGCCAACAAAATGAATGTTCACTCGTGACTTCTGCAACGTCGCTTCAAGTGGCTTTTTTGTGCATGAATGCAACTAAAATATGATGAAATAAACCAAATTAAAGTGGACCCGGCACGATTGCCTACGAGTGGAAATGATAGTACGTGTGGGTAAATCGAGTGTCGGCACTTGAACGTATTTACCTTCACCAAGGAGTTGATGTCGTCGAAAGCGTTCACTTCAGCCGAATCGTCGCTGGCCTGGAATGGAAATTGGGATTCAAAACACTCAAATGAAGGTGGACGAAATAAATGGTGGGAAATAAATACAAATCATTTTTTTTAGGAGAGTTTGAGTTCCACGCAGCGATCAATTCGAGTCCTAAATACACGAGACGCGTGCACAAACCGTAATTCGGATCGTGTGAAGAGCTCTACACGGTGGATCTATTTTATTTTCCCATTTGTATCCCCCTTCCCCGTTCTGTCTGGCTCTGCTCGAAGGGCCAGCTGTGTACGTTTCACCCATTTTGTACACAAACCCTTTCACGCTATCGATGGTGTACCATCGCTATCCCGGACACTGTTTCGGGTTAAGCAGCTCACTTCTTCGAATCTTCACACAAAACACGTGCGGCACCAGGCGCCTCCACTGTGGTGGATTTTCTTCCTGCGCTCCCAGTCAAGCATCGGGCGTCTCCATAACCTGGCGGGCAAATTCAAATATCACCCACTAGCCAGCCGCTCCTATGAATATCAATGGGTGGCCCCGGTTCGCGTCCTCCGTATACCCTTCTCGGGTGGCTCGGGGTTCGACTTTATGATGATGAATGTGTTGTAGTTATTTCTCTCGAGAGTATGACCCGTGGGCTGCTGTGAAGTACGCAGGGTCGTCAGGGCAACCGGGAAGCGACAACGGAGAGCTGCCGGCTCGTGTACGGTAAAATTGTGTAATCCATTCGGGACCTCTATAACTGGAGAGCAATAAAATCTGTAACTCGGTTCAGCCGTGGATCTTGCGGTGGGTAAAGGTTCTAGTTTATGGGCATTCAAAGAAACGATAAATTGATAACACCGGTAGGTTTGATAAAGGACCATCTGCCATGGTTGTAGTTACCCACTGTTTAATGGAATAGCCATGTAGTTGTAATTAAAATGAATTGTTGATTAAGTACGCACACCACAAACTTTTTTTTTTCTTGAAAGATTTGAACGATCTTGAAGCTATCGTGAATTCCAGGCACAGTTTCAAAAACAAGTATGTTCTGCTCTGAAAATATCTTTCATAGTCCATTTCAAGAAAATCATATGCGTCAGCATTCCACAATCCTTTTGCGGCGGGAAGTGAATATTCGATACGCCGGCAGCCTTTGATCATGGGCTGGATTGCTTGCTGTCACGCAAGACGTGCCCCGCATGCAGACAAAGAATATCGTCGCTTGCTCGGATCCGTTCGGAAGCGGTCGAACAGATAACGAGACCTTCACAAAGGACGGTTAAAAACTTCATGCACACCTACGTTCCGATTGTATGGCTGTACGGTTGGGGTTCATCTGACCCTAAGAAGACTTGCTTAACCCCAGAGGGGATTGTTCGTGACGTCATGGTTAAATGAATCATAAAAAGCGTTCGGTTGGCAAGGTACAGGAGGAGACCGCTAAGGTGAGTTGTGGGATTTTTTCCCCATGAAGTAACGACGATGAAATGGCAAAGGTTACCGTCCGGATGGTGAGCACGGGAGAAACGACAAAAATCACTCGCAACGCAGCGCTTTAAAAGACAACCATTCATCCCGGACGCACAGCGGCATCGTCATCGACGGCATTAAACACGCCATCGTGCGTCTGGATTGTTGTCCCGGTGCATTAAGCAGTACGCAAAAAGGCGAAAACATCGTCTCCCGGATTGAAGTTTGCCCTGTGTGGGTAGCTTGCTGCCGTTTGGGGTTTGGGTTTCTTCTGTTCCGGTGACTCCGATGATCTCCGGCCCGTCCCGCTGTCGACTTTTATGTGACGTGATTACTTCGGCATTATGATGCGTGAAAACGCGATGTGAAGCAGCAGCAGAAGCAACAGCAGGAAAGTAATGGTCATTTCCGGACCGTCTGTGAGGTCACGACAAGTTATCGTTGTCGCAATGGATTAAAGCTTCGTCAGAGCAAGGAAGGTTGAAAACAGAGGTAAGATAAGAAATGTCCTGCTGTTGCATGGAGTGTTTCTTTTTAAAGCTTGTGCTTCATATTCGACACATTCTGGTGAGTTTTGGTTTATGCTGGTAATTTGGTCGTTTATTTTTAGCCTGCGTGTCGAGGCCAGTGAAGATACATTTGTATTAATAAAAACCAAGATGTGTGGGATGTGTGCTTTATGTAAGCGATTGATCTCGATCCGGCCAAACGTGAGTTTCAGTTAGTCGTACGTTCAGTGCCCTCGAGCGATTGAAGCGGCCATGAAGATGAATGATGAAATATGTTGCACAAGATTTACGACCAGTTTGATGGAACCGCCGTTTGACAGCCGATGGGAATAGGATTATCGTCGGTGGTGGGATGTTTTTAATGCGTAGATCGTTTGAGTGTGTAGGTTTCTGTATCGTAAAAAGTAATCGTTCGTAAAGAAGTATTTGATTTTGAAAAATAAATTTGTCATAAAACAAATTTGACTGTTATATCCTGTTTTTTTTTTCAAAACTAAACATACTATTTTTTTAATTTTATCTCCTGTTCCAATATCTTTACCTTTAAAATTTTCAGTTTCATTTCATACTATTTCACTGATTTTAAATGCAATTTAAGAGTTTAATTCTTCTTAACCGTCTTTTTGGAAAATGCTTGATCCATTTATAAATTAAAATATCCACATACAAGATGTTTTTATATAAATTCAACACTCATATGCCGAGCTGAGCTGATTTAGAATTGAATATGCTATTACACTGAAATAAATGAATACTTTTGTCTAAAAACAATGTACATATTATAAATTCAAAGCAATACCAAATATATTAAAAAAAACAAATTCCATTTTAAAACGGATAAAAAATGAAAAATCCCCTGTCCCAAATTATACATTTAGAGAACGTCCAAATAAAACCGTAATACTCTCATGCATTTCCCCGGGTTTACCTCACAACCAGGGCGAGTATTATTTATATGCAAATTTGGAAACGATCCATTTTCTGGATGCTTTTCACGAGCACGGAATGTGTGTATGTGTGTGTAAAGGTATGTGTCATACATTTTGCAGCGCACGTCAATGCAGGAGTGCAGAAGCTATGGTTCGAAGCAGGAGGATAAGTTTTATCCATTTTTTTCGACACTCTCACGCTCTCCGGCTAACTAAGCTCCTGCTGCTCCTACGTTCTCCCGGCCAGGTGGCGGTACGAAACTGTTCACCCGAAAACGGCCGGCACATGGGCGGGGAAATATTTTTTCCACTTCGAAGAGGGCAATTTTGTTCTGTCTCCGGTCCGGTGACCGTGACCGTGGCGTGAGAAAAACTAACACCGTACCGAACCATGGTTCGCCATCTGACACCTTGGGTAAATATTTGTGCAAGTCCTACGTCGCTCTTAAGAGCTCATGTTCGGCCCGTTTACGTAAATCGTACAACAAACCGGGCCACCTCGAGCGCTACGGGCATTACGAGGGGTGAGAGAGAGAGAGAGAGAGAGAGGGAGGATCGATTGTGATGCTCGTTTCGCAGCGATGGATGTTGCAATCGGAGGTTATTTCTTATTTTTTCGCACCATTTTTGCACCCCCTTTTGCAGTCACATAATCCCCCAGCTGAATCGATGCGCGAGTATCGCTTCCGGATGGGAGGGGGTTGGTGAGAATCCGCATTTCCCGGAACAAAGTGCGCTGCTGATTGCAGGTTTTTGTCAGTGTGTGTTTCGGATATGCGCTCGGAACTAAGTTCGGAACGATATCAAGGTGTTATTCACGGTGAGATGAGCTTTCCGTTTCCGGTTGAGCTTCTTCCAAGCGAACCATCTCCAATACGAATCAACGAGCGCACTGGCAATCTCGAATGCCATCTTGTCGATGTACGCGAGCGTTTCTTCGGTGCAACAGAACCGTGAGCGTTCACCATTTTGCGAGCTTCCTTGGTCGCGTTTGTGTCTTGATCGATCGCGCCCTGCTTGACGAGCGGCTGCCAAACGGTGGGAAGAATTTCGAGTTTTATTTCGTCCCGTTCGCAACGAATGACGAACCATTTGTGTGAGAATCCGGAAGCATGGGTTAGTTCTTTTGGGGGACGAGGGTTGATTGTACGTTGATTGCAAAACCCATCAATCACGATTTGAGTGTGCGAGTAGGGAGGTAAGCAAGGATTCGATCGCTTTATTGACTAGTTTCAGGTTCCCTTCAAAACAAGATGGTTATTTGCTCGCGATGGTAGCTGGCTGCACTTTAATAGGAAGCAATATCGGCTCTAATGAGTCTCGTTGCAGTCGATGCAGGTGATTTTGGGATTTATTTTTACGCTCCAGTAAAAGATGCAACTTTAATAACAACATGAAACTCAACGCATTTTTCCACTGCTTCCCTCATCGATTGATGCTTGATTGTCTTCACCGGAAAACCCCGGGGAAAAGGGTAATGACAACAGTTACATAATATTTAAACCCCGTTCACCATCTTCCCGCTCCGCATACCCTGCCAGCCCCGTCTGCTCTCTCCCTGAGGAAGCAAAACGCTGAACCCGAGCTTTTTAAGCGTGCCGTGCGATTTAATTGCATTTTTGATATCGGCGTAATTAAATCGACTTGTTTATTGACGGGTACTTTCAGTGGAAGGGATGGAGGTGTGCTGTTGCACCGAGCTGCTCGTCCAATTGGGCTTCACCGGATCCCATCCCCAGCGTGGGGGGTGGGGGTGTCGGGCTGCTAACTACGAGGGCCGCAGGGTAAATTTATGGCATTTAATCACCGCTCATCGGTTCGCCGGAACCGACGGGACGGACCGGCCGTTGGGATTTATGCTTGGGTGCGAACCGTTTTTGCAACAGATTAACCGCGTGCCTTTCTGCGTTCGAGCACCGGATGGCAATCGCTATTGAGCGAGTGGTAAATGGGCGTTTTGTAATTCATTCATTTCCAGGAGCACGGAAGGATGCCTCCTGGGAGAGATAAAAAAAAAACGGAAGCCTTTTTGCGTTGTGATTTTATGAAATTGATAAAAAAGTTATGGTTCATAAATAAATTCGTTTTAAAAAAGCATTCCTCTTTTTAGATTAATTGAACGGTTGAATATTATAAAAACAATTATGTTTCATGTTTTTTTATAGAACCATCGACTGTTGGTTTTGAAATAGTGTTTTTGCTTTTATCAATTAGTTAATGAAAGTTAAAAACATTCTTTAACATTAAAGCACAATAGTATGATGAAACGCAAATTAAATAGTTTGGTTTATTGTAAGTGTAATATTCTATACATAATATTATAAAAAAGGATTTTTTATTTATTTTTTGGTACTGTTATTGTTTTTAAACTTATCAAAAGTTAATAAACATTTATAACATTGTTCTTCTTAATGGGATATTGCTTAGTTATTAACGAAAAAAAAAAACAAAATTGAACAAATATACGGTTGAAACAAATTTCATTTGAAGGCTGTTTTCTTTAAACGGCTTCGATGCTCAGAAAGAGTGAAAAGAATAGACTCTTATACTGAGATTATCATCTCATAATAATAAAAATATAACAAGCACAACTTTCTCCGAGGAATACATAACACCAACACCAGAAACTGTGCAAGATGAAACCAACATCTCGTCCATTTTATCTTACTCCATTTCATCGGCCTACGAACGAATTAATTTGTCTTCTTCACCACGTAATCGACTAAACCCTGTTATCCAACTCGTATTTCTGTGTGTGTGTGTGAGTGTTCGGTAATCACACTAACACTCGTGCCATACCGAGCCGGACTCTTTTCCACCACCACAGCATTACTTTTCACGATGATATGGTCAAAAATTAACCCAACAAGACACGGTGTTACGCTTGGCAATGGATTTGGGTGCTAAATATTTTATGGCCAAACAACCATGTGTGTGTGTCTAGGATACCAAAAGAAAAAAAAAATTAAAATACTTGGAATCGTTCGGTACGTAACCAAATATCCACCTATTTGGTAAAGAAGAGGATCGTGAGTCTTGCTCTCTCTATTTGTTTTTCTTTTTTTAGTCTTCATTACACCGTATCCAATAACGTGTTGCTTTCCAGTCGTGTTCGGCTCCGTTGCGAGCTAGTTTTCAGCAGTTTCCACCAGGCGTCTCCATTCGGGACGGGTTAAGGAATCAACAATTTGCACCGAGCAGGTTCGGAACATCGGTGGCCGAACATATAGCATGTTATTTCGCTCACGACAAGCTCCGCTTTGGTTTGGGGGTATGGTGCGAGAATTGGAAGAAAATCCAAAAACTCAATTTGTATTCATTAGGCTAGCTCCCCGCCGGCGCCTTGAGAGGCTGAGCAGCTGAGCTTGCCGGCAACCAACCGACCGATGAAACGTCAGTCGGCACGAAAACTGAATGAGTTAATTCATTTTATTCCGTTCTCCGGGGCGGGAACGAGATTTTGGATGTTGTTTTTATCGTGTTTTCTTTTTGTGTGGCTAAGAGAGAAAAAAAACGCTTTTAGCATGCCTTAATTCAAGAAGATAAGAGATGCTAAGGGAAGCTGTGACTGAATCAGCCTATTTTATCGTCAAATTAAGCAGAAAAAGGAACCGAAGCGAATCAGTGCCTCACGTGCCCGCAAATTGGATGCACATTTAAGCAGGGCACTGGTCCGAGTCAGCACGGACGCGAAATAAGCTAACATCGGTTCCCAAAAAAGGATTGACGATTGAACGGCACGCACCGGAAAGGGCAAGTAGAATTGCTCCCTAAAGAGATTTTCATCGTTGAAAGCGAAAAAAAACCCGTTTCTTCCGATAATCGGCCCTGTTTGATTGAAACGTTAAACATTTCTCCACCGGACAGCGTGCGAAGAGTAAATAGAAAACTCGTTCGTGATCGTTTGAAGCATCCGCTCTGGAGGCGAAACGGTAGCGATGTGAAGCGGCCAGAAGACGCTATCTAAAGAGGGGAAAAGCTCCAACCGCATGACGCTGCATTTTCTGTGACATAAAAGGGGAAAAGTCAAAGGTGGCAAAGGAACGGCAGCACACATATACACACAAAAAAATACCAGTTGAATGAAAACCATTAGCCGGTGTTGCGTGCTTTCGTTCGTAAATACGAATTCACCTTCTGGTGTGCGCGGTTTGCTTTAAGTCTCATTCAACACCGTGCAACGTGACGGAGACGACGACCGAGCGTAGGTCCTGGCGCACGGAAGGAGGACGCGGGACCGGCTATTGGAATGTAATTTATACCGTACACGTTCGCACGCTCGTTTGTTCGCCGATGACGGTCTGCCGAGACGAAAACGAGACCAAAGATGACAACGCCAACGTCGTACCACCAAGCGACGGAAACATTCGAGCACTTTCTGGCTGTGGGCGGTAGGATGTGCCGAAGAATGTGAAGAATTTTCCGACCGAGTTCACTACCCCAGAACCTCGCTCTCACCTCCCTCCCCGCC